>JAXCGZ010003820.1:152500-162500 GCA_037179515.1 Halocaridina rubra
TCTCAGAAGCAACCTTTGAAAGCCTCTTACAATACTCCCACCCGTTGCATCGGCTGTAGAGCCACTGTCAATCTAAAAAATACTGACTAGCAATAGGCTCCCCTGAAATGACGTCAGAGACAAGCTCAACGGAGACTGAGTGGTAATAGGTGCTCTGATGGTGACGTCCCAGCCAAGCTTAACGTTGATTGGCTGTGAGAGGATGACGTTGGTTCCTAACTTAATGCTAATTGGATGACAGAGGGGTGTGTGCTGGGTTTATCGACCACACCCACCTCCTGGCTGCTTCAAGACTTGCTCGACACTGCAGCAAGGAGGTGAGTTTAATAACAAGCTGAATATAATAATGAAGATGAATACGCTACGATAAGAGAGAGAGAGAGAGAGAGAGAGAGAGAGAGAGGTGTCTCTCAGAACAAATTTATTCACAACCTCGTCACCTCCATTTATTTTTAAATGACCCTTGACTTCTCTTAAGCTCTTCACTTCTCTCTTCAAGACACTTGTCTAGTCCTCTTTCATTAAGTGGCACTCCTGACAAATGGGTGAGAGAGAGAGAGAGAGAGAGAGAGAGAGAGGAGAGAGAGAGAGAGAGAGAGAGAGAGAGAGAGAGAGAGAGAGAGAGAGAGGCAGGACAGTCATGACACTCTAAGGTAGGTTCTTGAGGTAGAGGAAGAGGTGAGAAAAAACTTTTGGCTGCATCGCAGACGTCAATAAACTAGGTCAAATCTGCAGGATGCATCATGTGATACTACTACTACTACTACTACTTCTACTACTACTACTACTACTACTACTACTACTATAATAATAATAATAATAATAATAATAATAAAATAATAATAATAATAATACATTTTTATTAAACTCTTACAAGTAATTTCCTGAATTTTGTTTTTCAAGAGCTACATTTTCTAAGTCTAGAATCGTTACATTTTCTATCTTACTATGGGATCTTGTCTCAATGAGGTAAAGCATTACAGGTCTTAACTACGAAAAAGAGACTGCAGTTGTCTCTGCTGGTGGTGCCAATAATAATAATAATAATAATAATAATAATAATAATAATAATAATAATAATAATAATAATAATAAAAATAATAAATCTGACTTGCCGCCATAGCTCGGGGATCAGCGCTGTTAAAAAAACTTAAAGTATCAGAGCTTCAACACAGACATCTAGTCCCATGTCTTTTAATTAGCTGTTTTGTAGCAGGAAGAGAAATTTACTGAGGGAGGGAATCCCAGCACCACTACCCTATCCTCGTACTAAGAGTCGCTTACACACCAGGGATATCCTCATTAGTCGCTTCCTTGGACACGCGAAATTATACGAGTTTTTCTTTATGAGTGACACTGTAACAGGTGAAGAATAGTACCCTCATCGGGCCCTGGCACCAAGACAACAGTCAAGAAGAAGAAAGAGTAGCAGCTTAAGGAAAGGAAGATAAAAGAGAATGATAAACAATATAAAAAAAAGCCTGTAAGAATAATAACGAAAAGAAAATATAAGCGAGAAGAAACAGAGTTGGGGAGTGTTGTGACTTGTCAGGTGTAGTGAATACGACAAAATATTCGGTGTAGATGTAGGGATAGGAATAGAATTAATAGTGTTATCCACTCTATCAAGGATTTCCCGGATATTCGCTTCCTACAAGACGAACACAATGCTAGGGAGACATTCTGGAATTCCCGAATACTTGGAATTTCCCCCTCATTCGATTCCTACGCCATGCAAAGAATACGAGTATGGAATAAGTTTTACCCAAGTCCTATTGGTATTCCAAGTTAACCGCTTCCAACAACATGCAGAGAATACAAAGATTGAATTTTATTCATAATAATTTGGGATTTCCCTTTCATACGCTTCCTACGACATAGAATACTACTGAGGATATCTTTCCCCTCTCTCTCATTAACAAGGATTTCCCTTAAAGTTGCTTCCTACGATACACAGAATACTAATCTAGAACATTCTCTTTACAAACACTTGGGATTTCCCGTCCTAAGCATATGTAGTAGGTTGGCTCATGGCACCAGCCGTCCGATGTGATACTGCAGCCGAAGGTCTTTTAGACTTAAATAGGACTACCCTGGACAACTCGAAATTAAGTCCTCCTTCAGAAGAAGGTACAATATTATTCATGACCGCGGATATTCTGTCAATTTTCTTTGTTATTTTACATTTTATCTGTCACAATTACTCCCCGTCTTGGGGTGGACACAGACGTATTGATGCTGGGGAATGAAGGCTGGATGCCCTTCCTCTTGTCCTGCCGTAGGTTCGAACATGGGTTTGTCATGTCATGGGTCGGGTATTTTACCACCACGCTACGGCAGTAAATATTTACAAAGGCTGTAAAATAATTGGCGCTCGTACCAGAAGAGAAACATTATCTTGTTTACGTTGCTAAGTGTGACAAGGTCGAAGAGAAAGAGAAATGGAAAGAGAATAAGTAATAGAAGGAGTAAACAGAAAAAAAGGAAGAAAAGAAGATAAAAAAGGAATAGAGAAAGGAAAAGATGAGGGCTGAAATGAAAGAGAAAAACAGAAATGGAATAAGTAATAGAGAGAGTAAAAGGAAATAAACAGAAAAGGAATGAGAAGATAAAAAAGGAATAGAAGAGGAAATGATGAGAGCTAATATAAAAAGAAAAATAGAAAACGAATAAGTAATAGAAAGAGTAAAAAGAAAAAAAGGAAAGGAAAGAGAAGACAAAAGGAATAGAAAAAGGAAAAGAGAGAGAAGTAAAAGTGAAAGAGAAAAAGAAAACGAATAAGTAATAGAAAGGGAAAAGAAAAAGAGAAGAGATAAATGGGAAATAAAAAAGGAAACAATAACAGTTAATATGAAAGAAAAATAGAAACCGAATGAGTAAAGAAAGAGTAATAATAAAAAAAACGAATAACTAAAGAAAGAGTAAAAAAGAAAAACAAAAGAAATGGAAAAAAGAGGATAAAATAAGAAAAGAAAATGGGAAATGAAAGAGAAAAAAGAAAGAGAAAAAGAATAAAAAAAATTATTAATAAAGAGAAGAAAAAGCAATTGCCAAGTTTGAGATATATGTAAGAGAACAGAAAAAGAAATTGGATTTAATTCATTTTCTAATATTAAATTAATACTCATCGTGAAAATACACAGCCAATATTGACATTCATTTTAAAATTGCACAAGATGACCAAATTACTAAAATTTTCAAATTAAGCTTTTAATATCATCAAGTTGTGAATACATGTAAGGATGCAGTTTAAATATATTCCATTTCATTGTCAAATTTCAAATTAAAATTCATCATGAAAACATATTTCTTTGTTGAAATTAATTTAAAATTGCATGATTATTAAAAAAAATAACTTCATATATATATATATATATATATATATATATATATATATATATATATATATATATATATATATATATATATATATATATATATATATATATTATTCTATTTTTTTTTTTTTTAATATTCTCAAGTTTTGAATACTTGCTTGGAGACAATTAATGAACTTAGTTAAATGTCTAATACATAATAAAACGCAGGCTTAAAACTGTATTATCATATCCGTAACTTAATGAAATTTTAATACTATTACTAATATTAAAAAAAATCATATTGTTTTTAATATTTTTAAGAGTTGAAGAAGGAGGGTAAGGATACCTCCTCCATGTTCCCCTGCGTGTCGTAAGAGTCGACTAAATGGAGTGAAGAGAAGGGACTGGGAATCTAGATTTTTGTCTCATATTAAATTAAATTCCACCGAGAAAATATTATATGGAATACGATTTTCAATAACAAAAACTGTTCATAATTGTTCTGTTATGTTCTAATAATGTTCAATTTGTGGGTAATAAATGAGAACATGCCAAATACTGAATATAAATAGAGGAATATGTGAAAGAACTTGTTTATAAATAAACATGTAAATGAATAAAGAAATGTATAAATAAATAAATAAACAAAAACAAAACGCGTTGAATGAACGCCAAATACCCTAAGATGATAAAAAAAATATATCAATAACTATTTATTAAATAAAAATAAAAATAAAAAATAATTCCCCCCAAATAAGAGAATGAACAAAAAAATTTATTTAGCAAATAAAAACATGAATGAGCAAACAAGCATAACAAAACTATGAACAAATACACTCCACATCTGACATAAACACGAGAGCAAACAAACAAACAGTATATCTAGCAAATAAGCAAACGAGAATAAACAAATAAATAGCTTAAAAACAAGGAAAATTATAAATAAATAAAAATATTGAGTTCAGCACTATTGAGAAAACCTTATAATCAGCAAAATTCCACAAATCACTGATTGCTGAACACAGCGCCAGTTCAGCAGGAATCTGTGTTGTATGCTGATCCAAATACGAGGTCAAGGTCAAAGCAGAGACTAAACTGACCCAGATACGAGGTCAGGGTTCAAAGTAGAACTGGGTCAAGGGCCAGAATGTATATATAATACACAAAGTACTCAGACCTATGAGGTTCAAAAATGGATGTTCGATTTAACCAACTAGTGAAGGTTAGTTATTGCACTGGTAATTCTACTATTACTACTACTACTATTATTAAAATTAGCAATAATAATAATAATAATAATAATAATAATAATAATAATAATAATAATAATAATAATAAAAATAATAATAATAATAATAATAGTAATAATAATAATAATATAAAAAGAAAATTAAAATACTTGTGGCACCGTTATGCTGTTGCCAGGCTGTATCGGATCAACCAAGGTCAGAACTGGCATCTCAGTGCCATCTCGACCGCTTAGGTAAGGCTACTGACCCACAAATGGCTGGGGAAGGCTGGGGAAAGAAGAGCGAGGTCAAACTCGGACTGATATCAGGTCAAACTGCACTAGGGGGGACGGGGAGTGAAAATACAGTGAGGTCAGTGCCACATAAGAGATGGGTGGAAAAGGGCGAGGTCAAACTAAGGTCATATCTATGGAAATAAAATGTTCAAACTACGAGAAAGGAGGGAATAAGATAGGGAAGGTCATTATAAGCGATGCTGTTAGAGTAATAATAATAATAAACTTTATTTCCATTACAATACAATGGGTATTCGTCAGCCGGGACAAGCCCCAACCCCCCACTGTGGTGTCCAAACACAGCAGTTCCTGCCAGTAAACAGCTTAAACTCTCGGTCTTGGACGGGGACCGATCTTTCGACCTCGTGAATGCGAAGCCAGCGCGTTACCACTGTACTAGCCAGCAGAGAGAGAGGGAGAGAGAGAGAGAGAGAGAGAGAGAGAGAGAGAGAGAGAGAGAGAGAGAGTAATAAGCAGAGCAAAAAAAATGAAGAAATCATAAATATTTACCTGCATGTCATATTTTAAACGTTAAAATAATGCTATAATGCAATCAGAATTATTGTTGCCAATAGCTTTAAATAGATTATCATACCGTATAAATCTAAAAAAAAAATGTATCTATATATTCATGACCAAGAAAATTATTTAAATCTACCTTCAGTATAACAACAACACTAAATAAAATACGAGAAAATAATATGTTACATAGACCTATTTAATACTACAAGATTAATTTATATTTGCATTGCTAATAATTTACTAATTACTTCTTCATATATTTCAAACCCTTGAAGTAACGAGAGAGAGAGAGAGAGAGAGAGAGAGAGAGGAGAGAGAGAGAGAGAGAGAGAGAGAGAGAGAGAGAGAGAGAGAGAGAGAGAGAGGTATTTCCTTTTTTGTTTGAGGAGCGCAGTACGGAGGAATCAGAGCCTTGCATTCTCAACTCTTGGGTCCAAGAAGAAGAGTATGTAGGTCACGAACGAAAGCCTTTATCGCTCTTTCTTTTCGTTATTTTCATCAATTTCGTATCTCCTCTAATTTGACTTTCTTTAGATGCGAATATGTCGATTATGTTTGTTTAAAATGGTGTTATTTTATTCCATAGCCTATTAAACTGTGAATAAACAGAGAGATGTTGCAATGAATTTATGTATTATTAACTAACAAATAAACATAGCCTAATACAACCGAGCAAATAAATTATCATGTAACTTAGCTTAGTTTTTATGCAACAAATGTTGTGACAAATAAAAAAAAAACTCTAAATCATTAGTTCGCACTGACAAGACGACATAAATAGAGCTTCTTTTTTTTTTACGTTTATATATTCGTGTTGTGCTAAATTTATTCTGGCTTGTCATGTTCCTCTGAACGAGGCAAGGACAAGCGAAAAGCCACTAAGAGCCGGGTGGGGAGGATGTACTATGAGGGATGGGGAACGGGGACAGAGATGGAGGAATATGGGGTACATGTATATGAATTGGGGGGGGGGGGAGTTACAAGGCTCAAGGACTGGGGAGAAGTGTGTGACGTCACTAAATGAAAGGATCAATACAAGCACAATCTGCTGGTTTCGACCACACCTCCTGGACATACATACGAACAAATATATATATGCAAGACTATCGCTCTCTCTCTCTGGACAAACATACGAACAAATACACTTGCAATCTCTCTCTCTCTCTCTCTCTCTCTCTCTCTCTCTCTCTCTCTCCTCTCTCTCTCTCTCTCTCTCTCTCTTGTTGTCAGGTTAGGCAACTGTTGCAAAGGTCACGAGATCCATTGTCTTGCCAAGGCAGAGAGAGAGAGAGAGAGAGAGAGAGAGAGAGAGAGAGAGAGAGAGAGAGAGAGAGAGAGGAGAGAGAGAGAGAGAGAGAGAGATCTGTTGTAGCTAATATTAGGATATAACACAAGTCAGACTGAGTCAATTGTAACATAGCTTCTGAAGATGGAAAGAAGTTATTATGTTGGATGAGCAGCAAAGTAGCAGTGTGCTAAAAGTAGCAAAGGAATGTCAAGAGGGTCAAATAGCAAGTGAAGGGAGGGAGAGCTAAGTAGCAAGCAATGGGAGAAAGTAGTTTCTATATGTAGTCTTAAATTCTTGGGGACCCCAGTGACCGGGTGGTCAGAATTATCCACTCAGAATTTGATAAAGCTCGATCAAGCCCACCACTAGACGTTAGAAATGATATTCAGCCCTAATTCCCAAGCCACACTGTGTGTCCACCCCCAAATTGGGGTGGACACAAGATATCTTGCCATACCATACCGGCCTAAGTTGGAGTAAATTTCTTGAGGAGTCAAGTTTGTTTGATATATATAATTTTTTTTTTTAAGTAATATTTTCAACGAAGCCAATGGAGACAGTGGGGTCATTCCCGTCTTCCTAGCCCTTGGCAACTCAGTATGTATAATTTAGTACACTAACAGGAATCAGGCTATTGGTGTATCCTTGTGAATGTAATTGTTTTCTGTATACGTGACTTTGGGCATGAAGTTTTGCCTTCTTGAACACCGAGAACCCGAAGTTCTCTCGTTCTTTCACTCTCAAGAGTTCACTCTTCCCTCAACAATGAGAGTGTGGATTTATAAGAGGTGACTTTGATAGAGCAGTGATGATGATGATGATGATGATGATATTTACGATAAATAAGGTGATATGGGAAGCATTTTTATTATTATTATTATTATTATTATTATTATTATTATTATTATTATTATTATTGATGTTGTTTTAGTTGTTATCACTATTATTATTATTATTATTATTATTATTATTATTATTATTATTATTATTACTGTAGTCTCCGTGGCAAAATGGTAGCGTCTGCGACTCTGAGGCGGCAGGTCGAGGGTTCGCGCCCCGTCACGGACTGAGGTTAGTAAGGGCATACACTCAGGGTAACGATTACATCTGCCAAAACAAGTCCTTCGTAAGAAGGCAACTATCCTAGCCCTTAGTAGAAAAGGGAGTTCGTGACGTAAAACCGAATCATCAATCAGTATTATTATTATTATTTCCCCTGAGGGAAGGGGTTAAGAAAACTTTTTCCGTGTTCCCCTGCGTGTCGTAAAAGTTGACTAAATGGGGAGGAGCGATAGGCCTGAGGAATCCCCTCCTCTGTAGTTCCTTCCCTAAATGAGTCAAGGTAGTTTGCTTTGACTCAGGCACCCTCCTTATGGTTATTATTATTATTATTATTATTATTATTATTATTATTATTATTATTATTATTATTAATTCATTCCACGTAAGCCATTATATAAAAAATGTGACAACCCCCAAAAGTAGTACCCATATGGATACTCTCTCTCTCTCTCTCTCTCTCTCTCTCTCTCTCTCTCTCTCTCTCTCTCTCCTCTCTCTCTCTCTCTCTCTTATGTAAGTAACTCATCAACGTCAGAAAGGATGATAAACGAACTTCTGGAGTCGTAAATCCATTGGACATTCTGAATGGAATTTTAGTGTCCCATACTTAGTCTGTTTATCTAAACAACTAGCAAGGCACGGTTACTATTCACAAACGAAGAGATTTTAATCTTACGATTGATTGTGGCCTTAAGAATGATGATAGTGATTTGTACTTGAGATGACCCTTATGTAGGTGTTGGAGGGGGATGTTCCACTGTTCCAACTCTAAGTTTCTGTGTTCAATGTTCCACGGATTTCCTTACTTGCGTGGAACAAATCAGTGGAACACTTTGTAATGATCTGAGAGAGAGAGAGAGAGAGAGAGAGAGAGAGAGAGAGAGAGAGAGAGAGAGAGAGAGAGAGAGATTATTACTTTTCTTATATAAGATGGCGAGATCAGAAAAAATTATTTTAAATTTTTCAGTGAATCGAGTCCGTTTTCTTATCATAATCATTAACATTTTGCAAGAAAGGGGGGGAATGTTAGAGGGGGGAAAAGACATACTATGGCAGTGATGAAGGGGTTGGGGAATGGAAGGGGGGGGGGAGAGGAGACGATTTTTGCGCTAGTATCGTAATATTTCGATACAAATAATTACAGTCTAAAAGGAATTATGATTATCTAAGATATACCATAGTTTAAGAAAAATATCTGTGGTAACTTTCATTTATATAATGTAAAATAAATTAATAAATAAATTGAGAAAAACAGGAAAAAGCGAAAAATAAAAGCATAATTAGTCGTAAAAGAAGTACGATAAATTATAAAAGATTTGCGTTTTGTTCCATATAGAATATATAAATATATAAATAAATATATGTAAATAAATAAATAAATAAATAATTCTATAATACGAGAAATAAATATATAAATAAACATGAAATAAAAAGAGACAAAGAAAAAGGTTTATATCTTGGATTATTTATATTAATGGATTCGGTTTTACGTCACGAACTCCCTTTTCTACTAAGGGCTAGGGCGGTTGCCTTCTTACGAAGGACTTATTTTGGCAGATGTAATCGTTACCCTGAGTGTATGCCCTTACTACTAACCTCAGTCCGTGACGGGGCGCGAACCCTCGACCTGCCGCCTCAGAGTCGCAGACGCTACCAATTTGCCACGGAGACGACCATTATTTATATTAATTAATTATTTAATTAATTATTATATTTGCCTTACGCAGAAATAAAATATATAGAAGTAAACAACTAAAACAAAATAAATAAGAAAATATAATTAATTAATAAATAAATAAATACATATATATATATATATATATATATATATATATATATATATATATATATATATATATATATATATATATATATATATATATATATATGTAAATAATTAAGATATAAAGAGTGATTTCTTGATTTAATCACATGGTAATTATTGATTTCATAATTATTCTACTAACTGCACAAACTCATACTTTAAAATCAATTCTAAAAGAATTATTCTGGGATTTCATTTCAAAATACTTCGTACTGTCTTCGTGACGCAATGATGTCCCCAATGTGCGTGAGATAGAAATTGCTTAAAAAATTATGTATTCTCTCTCTATCTATCTTTCTACACACACACACACACACACACACACACACACACACATATATATATATATATATATATATATATATATATATATATATATATATATATATATATATATATATATATATATATTATTTTTTTTTTCCCATGGCACCAGCAGCCCGTTGCTGTTGGACAGT
>JAXCGZ010003820.1:170000-177500 GCA_037179515.1 Halocaridina rubra
TGGTCTATAGTTCAGGGCCGTATCCCTCCTTCCCTTTTTGAAGATAGGTATCACATTTGCTTGTTTCCAGCATCTTGGAATCTCCCCCGACTCCAGTGACTCCTTAAATATGATACTTAGTGCCACTGATATTGTGTTTGCGCATTTTTTAAGCACATGAGGGGATATGTCATCAGGACCTGTAGCTTTATGAACATCTAAATCCATCAGCGCTTTGCATACCTCTGTGGCTGTAAGGTTGATGTTCTCTAATACCGGCCCTTGAGCTTCTATCACTGCAATCTGAGGGGGTGGGGTATTTTCTACTGTAAATACTGACTGAAACTCCTTGTTCAATTCTTTGCAGATCTCTTCGTCCGTCTCAGTGATGCTTCCATCCGCTCTCTTTAGCCTTAAAACCTGTTCTTTTACCTTCAGTTTTCCTCTGATAAAGCTGTGGAAAAGCTTGGGATTTTCTTTAGCCTTCCTGGTGATGTCCCTCTCATAATCTCTCTCTGCCTCTCTCCTTTTACTTAGGTAGTCATTTCTTGCTCTTTTGTAGGTTTGCCAGGCATTTATGTTTTTTCTCCTCCTATACCTTTTCCAGCATTTGTCTCTCCACTCCTTAGCTCTTTTACACCCATTATCGAACCATTTCTCTCTGGCATGAATTACACCTACTTTGGTGACAGGTATGCAGCAATCTACTATCTTCCCATATTTCTCACAAAAGATGTCATACATTTCTTGTACAGATTTGTTGTAAAATAAGGTTCTCCAGTCAATAACTGCAAAAAGCTCATTCATTTTGATGTAATCTCCTTTCGGATAGTTCCTCCTCATGTCCTCAGTGCCTCTACTCTCAGGAAGAATATCTTCAATGATATACTCCATCAACAACACACAGTGGTCACTCTTTCCAATTGGTGGTTCATACTCAATATTTTCAATATCCAACACATTATCTGTGAACACTAGATCAAGTAGTGATGGCTCATCCCCACCCCTGGCTCTTGTTGGTTCCATTACATGTTGGTGTAGGAAATTCCCTTGTACGCAATCTAGGAATCTTGCCCCGAATGAGTCCTCACCACTGTGTGGGTCAAGATTTATCCAATCTATCTCTTTATGATTAAAGTCTCCCAAAATCAAAATCCTACATTTTTTCTCCCGTGCCATGTTAACAACTGAGTTTATGACTTCAATAGTACCTATATGACTTTCCTCATAAATTTCAAGCCTATTTTGGTTCCTTGGTGGGTTGTATACAACAGTTATTATAATGCTCTCTGACCCAGTATTTATGCGAGCAACAAGAAATTCCCTGAACTCACTTTCTATAGCCAAGTTTATTTCTTCAACTTGAATCCTCTCACTTATGAGCAGTGCTATCCCTCCACCAGTCCTCTCAGATCTTTCGACCCTTATTATTCTGAAGCCCTTAGAAAAAGCTGTGACACTGTTTATGTCCTCACTCAACTTAGTCTCTGTAATTGCTACTATATCTGCCTTACTGTTGTGAATCCTATCTTTTAATTCTACTGCCTTACCAGCTAATCCATCAGCATTTGTGTATAACAATCTTAATGAGTGTGAGTGTGTGTATGTGTGTATGCATGTCTGTGTGTGCATGCATGTCTATGTGGTAAAATTTACTTTAAAACCCCACAGAATGAAACATAAATATAAAGCAATAAAAAAAATTATAAAAAGATGAATCATAAATAGTTTATATTATCAATTCACTTCTCAACTGGGATAACTCAACCTAACAAACACAAATCAAACCTAACCTATAATAACAAATTCATTTGGTATTTCTTCATAATGAGAGAGAGAGAGAGAGAGAGAGAGAGAGAGAGAGAGAGAGAGAGAGAGGAGAGAGAGGGATAAATTTCGGATGTCTGAGATCCACAAGATATGAACAAATCATTTAAACATTTTCATTAACACACACACACACACACACATACACACACACACACACACACACACACACACACACACACACACCAGAAAGAGCACTCAGCCTTAATCCCTTACCTCTAACCTGTCTGTCCATCCCCATGCGAATGGGGAATACATGTGAAACATTAAACCGCAGTTTAATTTGTATTACCTCTGATATCACAAATTACATTAACCATATATTCCAATATGGATGGATTCGGTTTTACGTCACGAACTCCCTTTTCTACTAAGGGCTAGGACAGTTGCCTTCTTGCGAAGGACTTGTTTTGGCAGATGTAATCGTTACTCTGAGTGTATGCCCTTACTAACCTCAGTCCGTGACGGGGCGCGAACCCTCGACCTGGAGCCTCAGAGTCGCAGACGCTACCATTTTGCCACGGAGACTACTTATATAGAATACCGATTTTATTAACAAAATTGAGATACTGAAAACGGGAAAAACTTAAAACTCGACAAAATAAAAAAAAAAGCTATGCAAATTTGCATTTTAGTTAAAAAAAAAAAACGCTAACCAGAAATATCTTTCTTCCTCCTGCATCCTACCATTCTTAATCTCGGTACGGAAGAACAAAAACCTCACTCAAAGCAATTATTAAAATAAAGATAACATTATTCACCGAGCCGCACTCTGGATGCCAGAGCAGCATGCGATTCGTGATACATATATACATACGTATGCATATATATACACACACACACACGTGTGTGTGAGAGGGGGAAAGGGGCTGGCTCCCCCAGTGGCTAGATTTAATATATATATATAATATATATAATATATATATATATATATATATATATATATATATATATATATATATATATATATATATGTATATATATATATATATATATATATATATATATATATATATATATATATATATATATATATTCTTCTTTCTTCTTCTCAGCTTCAACCCATTTTTATATGGGGTCGCCGTTGTGAATGAGTCGTCTCCATCTATTTCTGTTCTGTGCTTCATTTCCATCAATACCCTTCCATTGCAAGTCATGCCCTATACAATCACGCCATCTTTTTCTTGGTCTTCCTCTCCTTCTACCCCGAACTTCCATCTCCATCGTATGTCTTCCAACATGATGTTCGTCCCGTCGTAACAGGTGTCAGTACCATCTAAGCCTTCCCTCCTGTATTTTCTTTGATAATTCAACTACAATTGTCGATCCTCTTATATACTCACTCCTAATTCTACCCTTCCTTGTTACTCCAGACATCCATCTCAACATTCTCATCTCCGCTACATTCATCCTCTTCTCCTCTGTCTTCCTCATACTTGCTGTTTCTGTTCCATATAACAAAGCTGGTCTTACAACGGTCCTATGAAACTTTCACTTCAATCTCAGTGGTACCTTCTTGTCACAGAGAACACCAGATGCTGACCTCCAGTTATTCCATCCTGCCTGATTTCGATGTCTCACTTCTTGATCCATGCTTCCACTAGCCTCTACTATGGACCCCAAGTACTTGAACTTCTGTACTCTCTTTATTTCTTCCCCATCCATTCTTATGCTATGTCCACCATCCTCAGCAATGTTGGCACACATATAGTCGGTCTTTGACCTGCTTATCCTCATTCCACTCTTCTCAAGTGCTGCTCTCCATCCCTCCAACTTCTCCAAATCCTCCCTCCTCTCTGCACATAATACAATGTCATCTGCATATAATATGCACCATGGCACTTCTTCTCTCACATTTTTGGTCATTACATCCATCACCACATTGAAGATGAATGAACTAAGTACTGAGTCACCCCTGATGTAATCCCACTCCTACCTCAAGATCCATCTGTCTCTCCAACACTGCTTCTCACTCTGGTATACACATTCCTATACATCTCCTGAATAATTCTAACATACTTTTCAGGTACCATCTTCTCCCTCAAACATCTCTATATTTCCTGTTTTGGCACTCTGTCATAGGCCTTTTCAAGGTCTATGAAAACCAGGTGTAAGTGTCGTTGTTTTTCTCTGAATTTCTCCATCAGTTGCCTTATACAAAATATTCCATCTGTTGTGCCGCTTCCCTCCATAAATCCCAGCTGTTGTTTCCCTATTCTCACTTCTCTTAGCCTGCCATCTATCATTCTCTCCAGTATCTTCAGCGTGTGAGACATTAGCTTAATGCCTCTATATATATATATATATATATATATATATATATATATATATATATATATATATATATATATATATATATACTCTATTTTCATCCTTCTGATATGACCTTATCAGCGAACTTGACGGGGCCAGTCTCAATACGACCGATCTTGTTTAGAAGGTGTTTTTATATAATGTCATTGATAAGGAAATTAGTCATGCGATATGACAAAACGAGCTAAACAGTAGTAGTAGTAGTAGTAGTAGTAGTAGTAGTAGTAGTAGTAGTAGTAGTAGTAGTAGTAATACGGTGATAATAGTAATAATAAAAATACTACTATTGCTACTACTACTATAACTACTACTGCTACTACTACTATTACAACTACTACTAACAATTAATAATAATAATAATAATAATAATAATAATATAATAATAATAATAATAATAATAATAAGAATACCGAAAAAAAAAATTGGTAATAAAAAAAGGAGGATGGCGAGAGGTGCCTTTTGAACGGGCCTCCTATATATTTGCATGACGTAAGACATTTCACATAATCATGCCTGAATAACATGGGAACAGTCACGTACTGAATGCCAACGTGGAAAGATATATTCTCGTTTGTCTGACAAACAAATTTCCAGGAATCAAAAGAAGTTTCATGATATTTTACTTGGGGGCATTTCAACGACGTGGCGAGTTCCATGTCTAAACTAATTATCTCTCGACCTATCTATCTATCTATCTTTACATCACGCTATTCATGAGGGTGCGCATTTTTCTCTCTCTATTTTTCAAAGTGTATATATATATATATATATATATATATATATATATATATATATATATATATATATATATATATATATATATATATATATATATATATATATATATATATATATATATATATATATTTTTTTTTTTTTTTTTTTTTTAATGTACAAAATTATTTGCTGTAATAAATATATTTGCAAACATGCAATCAGACGAAATAAATGATAGTAATACACTATCCAACATTGAAAAAAAAAACAATCAAACACAAACAACTACTAAAAAAAACACAAATAATTAAAACCAAACTCCAACTAACCAAATAAAAACATAGAAAATAAAATAAAAACACATACAATTAAAAAAAGAAATAACAGACTATTACAAAAAGACAGAAATGAGACTGAATAGAAGTTTTTATTTATTTATTTATTTATTTATTTCTATTCTATTTATTTATTTATTTATATTCTATCTTATTTTATCTTCTTTTTCTTTTTTTCTTTTTTTGGCCAAGAGTAGAAGTGGGTTTATCGCCAATGTATTTCTGCCAAATATTTTGGGTCCCTTTCGGACCCTGCAGATGTTCTGTTTGAAGAGGTCCGTGTTCGTATTAAGAAAACACACACATACACGCAAACACAAACACACACATACACACAAGCTCCAAACACACGTACAGACATTCTGTTATTCAGTTCCTGATGGTGGAAGGTTTCTATATGAATATTTTTGTCGATATATATATATATATATATATATATATATATATATATATATATATATATATATATATATATATATATATATATATATATATATATATATGTGTAGTCGCCGTGGCTCAGTCGGTAGCGTCTCCGACTCTGAGGCGTCAGGTCGAGGGTTCGCGCCCCGTCACGGTCTGAGGTTGGCAAAGGCATGCACTCAGAGTAAGGATTACATCTGCCAAAACAAGTCCTTCGCAAGAAGGCAACCGTCCTAGCCCTTGGTTGATAAGGGAGTCCGTGACGTAAAACCGGAACCATATATATATATATATATATATATATATATATATATATATATATATATATATATATATATATATATATTGATTATTATTATTATTATTATTATATTATTATCATTTACTGTCTGCGTTCGAAAACTAGGTTAATTTGTCTCTGAGCCACTGACCTGGAAAACAGAGCTGTATTTCCTAGATTTGCAGATATTTTCTGGAAAGAAAAGAAAAATTTTTATCATCATCATCATTATTATTGTTATCATAATCATAAATAATAATAAAGAGAGAGAGAGAGAGAGAGAGCGAGAGAGAGAGAGAGAAGAGAGAGAGAGAGAGAGAGAGAGAGAGAGAGAGAGAGAGAGAGAGAGAGAGAGAGAGAGAGAGAGAGAGAGAGATTGATTTTCTGGCCGATAGGCGATATAAAAATAAACATTGTATTGCTTTATGAAGACAATAATATCCAAGTACTTGAAATTTGATAAGAATTGGACTTTCATCTCCAAGTGAAGAGGAGGGAGACGCGGAGTTACATGAGCTTTCAAATTCCTCTACTTTCGAGAGGTGTTTAGTGCACCTAGCCTAATTTCAACTGAATGTGTATGTATGTATGTATGTATGTATGTATGTATGTATGTATGTATGTATGTATATGTTTATATGGATGTATGTTTGTATGCAAGCATGCATGTATGTATGTATGTATATATGTATGTATTCAAATCCTGTCCCCAAGGAAAGTATTCAAAGTATGATTATTTTGTTACTTTTTTTTTTCCCTACATGCTTAGTCCGTCCGCCAGTGCATGATTGATTAGTTCTAAGCCTAAGGGAGACAGAGGCAAATACCTTTTCCTTTTGGCTGACCGTTACAAAATCCATATTCGATATTATATCTGAACTTTCCTTAAGAGATTATGGATACAAGCTTTCGTGTAGTATCATTATTATGTAAGTTGTCCACACACACACACACACACACACACACACACACACACACACACACACACACACACACACATATATATATATATATATATATATATATATATATATATATATATATATATATATATATATATATATATATATATATACACACACACACACACACACACACACACACACATATATATATATATATATATATATATATATATATATATATATATATATATATATATATATATATATATATATATATTAGTATACTTTGGCAGTATATTTTCCTTCAAACATATCTTGTTAACTATGACCGCTGTGTTTGCATTTATTTTTTTTATTTCATTTTTCTATGATTCTTGATAACTTCTATTTCTCTAATAGTTCGTTTTATGACATACAATTTATGTCCTAGCACGGTGATGACGGAATTCTCAAAGTCAAATCTGATCTGCACTCTCCTGTTGCGAGCGCCAAAAGCACTCCTTGACTAAAACATCATCACCCGGAGACCAAGTCAGTTTTTTATTGAACATTTCTGACCCTTTCGTTGCTTTCAACTTCGCTCATGAAGTTTTCTGAAAGTATGTACAAGGATTTCTTGACCTCATTTGGCCCAACAACTTCAGCAATGTCAGTTCTTAAGATGGAATCTTTTTTTTGGTGCAGTCTCCAGTGCCATCTTCCTCAGGTTCTTCAAAACCTT
>JAXCGZ010003820.1:182500-185000 GCA_037179515.1 Halocaridina rubra
AAGTCAACGCACTACCAACTACACACCACAGATGGTTAAAAGGAATCCAACCTTATAGCTTATATCTGCTATACTTAGGAATAAACACATTCTATCTGACTGCCACCATGCTCATATTACAGATTCCCCAACCTCACTCGTGGCTTCATTTTCGCATTTAATTCACTTCCCAATCTCATTCGGGTCATACAGTAACAAAGCAAGTACATTACATATGTGAAAACATGAATAAATTTTTACCGCAACCGGGACACGAACCTAGAGCTTATAAATATTTAGTCAAGGCACTACCAACTACACACCACAGAAGGTTAAAAGGAATCCAACCTTATAGCTTATATCTGCTATACTTAGGAATGAACGCATTCTATCTGAATGATACTATGCTCATATTACAGATTCCCCAACCTCACTCGTGGCTTCATTTTCGCATTTAATTCAATTCCTAATCTCATTCGGGCCATACAATAGCCAAGCAAGCACATTACATATGTGAAAACATGAATAATTTTTTACCGCGACCGGGACTCGAACCTAGGACTTATAATTACTAAGTCAAGGCGCTACCAACTACACACCACAGAAGGTTAAAAGGAATCCAACCTTATAGCTTACATCTGCTATACTTAGGAATGAACGCATTCTATCTGAATGCCACTATGCTCATATTACAGATTCCCCAACCTCACTCGTGGCTTCATTTTCGCATTTAATTCAATTCCCAATCTCATTCGGGCCATACACTAACCAAGCAAACTCATTACATATGTGAAAACATTAATAATTTTTTACCCTGACTGGGACTCGAACCTAGGACTTATAATTACTAAGTCAAGGTCGGAGTGAAAAATTATTCATGTTTTCACATATGTAATGTGCTTGCTTGGTTATTGTATGGCCCGAATGAGATTGGGAATTGAATTAAATGCGAAAATGAAACCACGAGTGAGGTTGGGAAATCTGTAATATGAACATAGTGGCATTCAGATAGAATGCGTTCAAACCTAAGTAGAGCAGATATAAGCTATAAGGTTGGATTCCTTTTCACCTTCTGTGGTGTGTAGTTGGTAGCGCCTTGACTTAGTAATTATAAGTCCTAGGTTCGAGTCCTGGTCAGGGTAAAAAATTATTCATGTTTTCAAATATGTAATGTGCTTGCTTGGTTATTGTATGGCCCGAATGAGATTGGGAATTGAATTAAATGCGAAAATGAAGCCACGAGTGAGGTTGGGGAATCTGTAATATGAGCACAGTGGCATTCAGATAGAATGCATTCATTCCTAAGTATAGCAGATATAAGCTATAAGGTTGGATTCCTTTTAACCTTCTGTGGTGTGTAGTTGGTAGCGCCTTGACTTAGTAATTATAAGTCCTAGGTTTGAGTCCCGGTCGGGGTAAAAAATTATTCATGTTTTCACATATGTAATGTGCTTGCTTGGTTATTGTATGGCCCGAATGAGATTGGGAAATGAATTAAATGCGAAAATGAAGCCACGAGTGAGGTTGGGGAATCTGTAATATGAACATAGTGGCATTCAGATAGAATGCGTTCATTCCTAAGTATAGCAGATATAAGCAATAAGGTTGGATTCCTTTTAACCTTCTGTGGTGTGTAGTTGGTAGTGCCTTGACTTAGTAATTATAAGTCCTAGGTTCGAGTCCCGGTCGGGGTAAAAAATTATTCATGTTTTCACATATGTAATGTGCTTGCTTGGTTTTATATATATATATATATATATATATATATATATATATATATATATATATATATATATATAGATAGATAGAGAGAGAGAGAGAGAGAGAGAGAGAGAGAGAGAGAGAGAGAGAGAGAGAGAGAGAGAGAGAGAGAGAGAGAGAGAGAGAGAGAGAGAGATATGATGATGCAACACAGCAATAGGCTTACTGAAGAAAGCCTTAAAAAGAAGAAGAATGGTAAGGTTTCTTAATATGGAATATATTCCTTTACATTCGCACGCATATATGTACTCACGCACTAAAATCATACCTTTAAACACGCAGATTGGGTAGTTTCGCAATAATAGAAGTAGTAATAATAATAATAATAATAATAATATTAATAATAATAATAATAATAATAATAATAATAATAATAATAATAATAATAATAATGATAATAATAATAAAAAATAAATTAAGTGAACAGGAAATGTAATTGAAAACTTAACCTATTAGATAACCAATTAAATGCGAGTTATAAATAAGTAAAACATGTATCTACAAATACATTCACCCAAACCTAAATAAATTCACATAGATGTAAATTCATATTGCCATGAGAAATGACTTTGTATGAAATGAGGGGAGAGGAGTCATTACTCTCATTAAAAAAAAAAAATATTACCCTAATTTAAACAAAGATGGCTCAAGTTACGCTATTCGAATTACGTATATTTCTATTAGTGTGGAAGTTTTGTTTGTACTATATATGTTCACATATATGTAACTTTATTTAAGCTAGTGTAAATGTGTTTATATA
>JAXCGZ010003820.1:190000-192120 GCA_037179515.1 Halocaridina rubra
TATATATATATATATATATAATCATTCTATATTATTAGCATATTTCAACTTTCAAAATTTGCATTTCAAATGCAATTAAAAGCAAGCACAGAGCTCGGATAATCCAAAAAAGAGGCGCCTGATGTCATTTTTTAGGTATTCAGTCGGCGACTGAGGTTAATTTAGGTTATGTTAGATTAAATTAGGCACATGTTTGTAAGGTAAGGTTAACCCAACCTAATCTAACATCACCTCAATTCCCGAATAAGGTACCTCATCTGAGATTGATCCAAGAGCTCCTACTCACTGTACTCAGCTGCTTCATTAGTACTTATTAGCTCAGTGAATAGAGTGCTAAGCTCCCACCCTGGAGATCACGAGTTCAACTCCCTGGGGTGCCTGGTACAAAAACATTACGTTAGATCCTCATAAGGATAAGAAGGAGAAGGTGGTGGAGTCCCTTTGAAAAGGAATAATTCACTTTTATGAATATGAGATTACATATGTGAGGCTCATGAATACAGGGTGGGAAGACTGTATATTTGTAGCATTTTAAAGTTGATGTTTGCGTTGTAGCTTGGGGAGAGAGAGAGAGAGAGAGAGAGAGAGAGAGAGAGAGAGAGAGAGAGAGAGAGAGAGATGCGCATTCAGCAAACCCCATACGTAAAGGTAAGAAGGAAGCAAAACATAGTTTGAGAGAGAGAGAGAGAGAGAGAGAGAGAGAGAGAGAGAGAGAGAGAGAGAGAGAGAGAGAGATACGCATTCAGCAAACCCCATACGTAAAGGTAAGAAGGAAGCAAAAAGTAGTTTGAGAGAGATTATTTTTTTATTTTATTAATTTATTGAGCCAAGGCGTCAGACATTACATGAGTTCATACAAATAATGCTTCAAATGGAGAGAGAGAGAGAGAGAGAGAGAGAGAGAGAGAGAGAGAGAGAGAGGAGAGAGAGAGAGAGAGAGAGAGAGAGAGAGAGAGAGAGAGAGTCCACAACACATTTTCTTACAAGTCATTCTAGGGGGTCAAGTGTGATGACAGGGAGTGTCCAATCAATTCTAGCCTTGAACACCTGGTCCTTCTCTCTCTCTCTCTCTCTCAGAGAGAGAGAGAGAGAGAGAGAGAGAGAGAGAGAGAGAGAGAGAGAGAGAGAGAGAGAGAGAGAGTCCACAACACATTTTCTTACAAGTCATTCAGGGGGTCAAGTGTAGACAGGGGGTCCTCTTCTCCTCCCTGTCCTTCTCTCTCTCCTCTCTCTCTCTCTCTCTCTCTCTCTCTCTCTCTCTCTCTCTCTCTCTCTCTCTCTCTCTCTCTCATGAACAGGTTCTCTTTAAGGCTGGAGGCAATGTAACGACTAAAGTGATTCTATGATCTCATCAAATGCTCTCTCTCTCTCTCTCTCTCTCTCTCTCTCTCTCCATTTATGAGAAAAATCATACTAGAGAAGTGGTTAGATCACTCTAGCCGGGAATTGACACACCGAAAACAAGCCCACAGCGGGGCGTTAGGATGGACATCAAGCCTTATTTTCCTACCGCCAATCCATCAGTGTCCACCCCCATAAAGGGATTCAATAACCACACAAAAAAGGCATATGACAAAAATATCTCAACAAAGAACAAAAAAGATAAAAACATAACGGCAAAAATATCTCCAATAAAGATCAACAAAGATAAAAATATAATTATGAAGAAATGAATGATGGAAATAATAAGAAAAAAAAAATAATTTCGAGAGAAAAGGAAACGGAAAAAAATGCTGAAGAGTAAACATACAGAGAACAGAGAGACACAGAAATAATACAACAATATAACTAAATAACGAACGAAAGGATAAGAAACTATGTAACGGCATACACTCAGGGCAACGATTACATCTGCCAAAACAAGTCCTTCGCAAGAAGGCAACCGTCCTAGCCCTTAGTTGAAAAGGGAGTTCGTGACGTAAAACCGAAACCAACCAACCAACCAACCAACGAAAGGATAAGAAACTATACAATAACTTATTGAAGCGCCGCGGTAACTCATTGGTAGAGTGTGCGAGTAGGAAGCGACTAACTAGGATTTGACCCCTCCGGGGAGCGCTTGGGAGGGCATCCAGCCTTACAAAATTGTGTCCACCCTTATTCGAACTGGGACTACTTGT
>JAXCGZ010003821.1:12500-15000 GCA_037179515.1 Halocaridina rubra
GACATATAATTACTTTGCCAAGGCACTACCAACTACATCACAGAAGGTCTTAAAATAATAATAATAATGATAATAATAATAATAATAATAATAATAATAATAATAATAATAATAATAATAATAATAATAATAATAATAATAATAATAATAATAATAATAATAATAATAATAATAATAATAATAATAATAAACCTTTATTTCCATTTCATTATACAATGGGTATTCGTCAGTCGGGGCAAGCCCCAACCCCCCGCTGTGGTGCCTAACCACAGCAGTACCTGCCAGTAAACAGCTTAAACTCTCGGTCTTGGACGGGAACCAATCATTCGACCTCATGAATGCGAAGCCATTGCGTTACCACTGTACTAGCCAGCAGCTCACAAGCTTTTATCTATTATACTAGGGATGAACAATTCTATCTGAATGCCACTCTTTTCATATTACAGTTTCCCCCAATCTCACTCATGGCTTTGTTTCCGCATTTAATTCAACTCCCAATCTCATTTTGGACCAACAATAATCAAATAAGCACATTACCATACGTGAAAACATGAATAATTTTACCCCTAACGGTACTTGAGCCTAGGACATATAGTTACTATGCTAAATCGCTACCAACTACACCACAAAAGGTAGCACCTTGGCACAATAATTGTATGTCCTAGGTTCAAGTTCCGGTCGGGGTGAAAATTATTCATATTTTCAAATACAGTAATGTGCTTATTTGTTTATTGTTGGTCCCGATTGAGATTGAGAGTTGAATTAAATGCGAAAACGAAGCCACGAGTGAGGTTGGGAGAAGCTGTAATATGAACAGAGTGGCATTCAATTAGAATGCAGTCATCCCTAGTATGGCAGATAATAGTTGTAAGGGGTGTTTCCCTTTAAAGGCCTTCTGTGGTGTAGTTGGTAGCACCTTGGCATAGTAATTATGTTCTAGGTTCAAGTCCTGGTCGGGGTAAAAATTATACATGTTTTCACATATGGTAATGTGCATTTTTTATTATTATTGGTCCCAAATGAGATTGGGAGTTGAATTAAATGCAGAAACGAAGCCACGAATGAAGTTTGGGAAAACTGTAATATGAACAGAGTGGCATTCAGATAGAATGTGTTCACCCCTAGCACAGCAAATAAATGCTGTAAGGTGTGTTTCCCTTTTAAGACCTTCTGTGGTGTAGTTGGTAGTGCCTTGGCATAGTAATTATATGTCCTAGGTTCAAGTACCGTTCAGAGGTAAAAATTATTCATATTTTCACATATGGTAATGTGCTTATTTGATTATTATTGGTCTGGAATGAGACTGGGAGTTGAATTAAATGCGAAAACGAAGCCACGAGTGAGGTTTGAGGAAACTGTGATATGAACAGAGTGGCATTCAGATAGAATGCTTTCATCCTTTGTATGGCAGATAAAAGCTGTGAGATGTGTTTCCCTTTTAAGACCTTCTGTGGTATAGTTGGTAGCGCCTTGGCATAATAATTATATATTCTGAGTTCAAGTCCCGGTCAGGGTAAAAATTATTTATGCTTTCTTATATGGTAATGTGCTTATTTGAATATATATATATATATATTTATATATATATATATATATATATATATATATATATATATATATATATATATATATATATATATATATATATATATATATATATATATATATATATATATATATATATATATATATATATATATATATATATATATATATATATATATATATATATATATATATATATATATATATATATATATATATATATATATATATATATATATATATATATATATATATATATATATATATATATATATATATATATATATATATATATATATATATATATATATATATATATATATATATGTTTATTTATTTATTTTCATGAATATTACACCGGGATAGGCAAGAAAACTGCCCTCATCAATAAAGGCTTGATCACGAAGAAAACATTAAGACGGAGGAATAGAAAAAGCTATGGACAAAGCAGAGATGAAGAAATTATACACAAAGGAAAAGGACAGGCTGAAAGAATAGTCAGAGTACTGAGAGATATGGCAGGATTAGGCCCTGAGATGATGATAGAGCCGGTTTTTGATGGGAAATAGGCTATAAAATTAGGAAAGACCGAGGGGGTAAGAGAGCTCCAAAGTCTGAAGGTAGATGGGATGAAGCAGTCACTGCACCAACCAAACCGCGAGCTACAAATATCCACATAGTCTCTGTGAGATGAGGCCTCTTGGCGTGATTAACGCTGCCTTGGCAGCGGGGAAGGCATGCAACTGGCCAACTCAGAGCAGCGATGGAAGTAGTAGCAATTGAAAAGATAAAGGAATGATACCTTAAGGAGCAGAGAAAAAGAATCCAGATTAGAAGTAAGAGAAGGGTCATTAAAGAGTCTGATTGCCTTAGATTCAACCCTATCAAGGAGATAAGTATAAGAAGAAATGCCCCAGATGTGCGAGCAGTATTTTAACCAGGGACGGATAAGACC
>JAXCGZ010003821.1:40000-42500 GCA_037179515.1 Halocaridina rubra
TCCTAGATTTCCAAAAAGAATTTGACACTGTCCCACATGGAAGAATTTTTAGGAAGCTGCAAGCAATGGCTAGAATAGGTGGAAATGTCTTGGAATGGATAAAAACTTACTTAGAAGGAAGGGAACAGAGGGTAAGAGTAAGACACTCAGTGTCTGAATGGAGAAGAGTTAGTAGTGGAGTTCCACAGGGATCAGTTTTAGGGCCTCTCTTGTTCCTTGTATATGTAAATGACCTACCAGAGTCTGTAAATTCATTCATGAATATGTTTGCAGATGATGCAAAGATTGTGAAGAAAGTAAGAAACAAGAACAAGGATAGAGAACTTCAGGAAGATCTAAATAGTCTGCATGAGTGGTCAGAAAAGTGGCTAATGAAATTCAATACTCCAAAATGTAAGCTATTGAGAATGGGTACAAGTGCAAGGAGGCCCAAGCTTGACCACTCGGTGGCTGGAGTACAACTTCAAGAGACAGAAAATGAGAGAGGTCTAGGAGTAAACATACTGGCAGATTTGTCTCCAGAAATACATATAAATGGCATAATAAGGGCAGCATATGCTTTCTTATGAAATGTAAGGTAGCCTTCAGGTACAGGAACAAGGAAATGTTCAGAAATATTTATGTAAACTATGTGAGGCCAAAACTTGAATATGCAGCCCCCTTCTGGAATCCGCACTTGAAAAAGTACGTAGCTAAACTTGAAAAAGTTCAAAGACATGCCACGAAACTGGTACCAAAAATACGTTATCTCAGTTATGATGAGAGGCTGGGGGAATTAGACTTACCATCACTCGAAGCTAGAAGATTGAGGGGGGATATGGTGACTGTCTTTAAATTCCTTCATGGTTATGATAGAGTGGATAGGGATCGATATTTTGATATGGCTGGCTCTAGAACTAGAGGTCATAGTTTGAAACTTCGTAAGATAACTTCTTTGCAGGATGTAAGGAAGTACTTTTCAGTGTAAGAGTAGTTGATAATTGGAATTGGCTAAGCGATGAGATAGTTAATGCTATATCAATCCATAGTTTTAAGGACAGGTATGATAAGTATCACTAAGTTGAAAATGGAAGCGATCAGGAGACGGGAAGATACGAGATTTGGGCTCTTTCCCGTAAGCACAATTAGGTAATCACACACACACACACACACACACACACACACACACACACACACACACACACACACACACACACACACCCACACACACGCACACACACACACACACACACCAAGATGTTGGAAACAAGCAAATGTGATACCTATCTTCAAAAAGGGAAGGAGGGATACGGCTCTGAATTATAATCCAGTTTCCTTGACCAGCATAGTTTGCAAAGTTATGGAGAAACTACTAAGGAAACATATCTCTCTTCCCTTGGAATCCTTCAACTTTTTGTCAGTGAGGCAACATGGCTTCAGAGAAGGTAGATCAACAGTAACAAACTTATAAGAATTTTATGATGAGGTAAGCCAAATCTTACAGGAAAGAGAGGTCTGGGCAGATTGCATATTCCTAGACTTCCAGAAAGCGTTTGACACTGTTCCACATGGGAGACTTATTAGGAAGCTGCAATCAATGGCTAGAATACGTGGAAATGTTTTGGAATGGATAAAAACTTACTTAGAAGGAAGGGAACAGAGGGTTAGAGTAAGATCTCAGTGTCTGAATGGAGAAGAGTTAGTAGTGGAGTTCCACAGGGTTCAGTTTTAGGGCCACTTTTGTTCCTTGTATATGTAAATGACCTACCAGAGTCTGTAAATTCATTCATGAATATGTTTGCGGATGATGCAAAGATTGTGAAGAAAGTAAAAAACGAGAACAATGGTAGAGAACTTCAGGAGGATCTAAATAATCTGCATGAGTGGTCAGAAAAGTGGCTAATGAAATTCAATACTTCAAAATGTAAGGTAATGAGAATGGGTACAAATGCAAGAAGGCCCAAGCTTGACTACTCGGTGGCTGGAGTACAACTTCAAGAGACAGAAAATGAGAGAGATCTAGGAGTAAACATACTGGCAGATTTGTCTCCAGAAATACATATAAATGACATAGTAAGGGCAGCATATGCATTCTTATCAAATGTAAGGGTAGCCTTCAGGCACATGGACAAGGAAACGTTCAGAAATATTTATGTAACCTATGTGAGGCCAAAACTCGAATATGCAGCCCCCTTCTGGAATCCGCACTTGAAAAAGCACATAGCTAAGCTTGAAAAAGTTCAAAGACATGCCACGAAACTGGTGCCAGAAATACGCAATCTCAGTTATGATGAGAGGCTGAGGGAATTAGACTTACCATCACTCGAAGCTAGAAGAGTAAGGGGGGATATGGTGACAGTCTTTAAATTCCTTCATGGTTATGATAGAGTGGATAGGGATCGATATTTTGATATGGCTGGCTCTAGAACTAGAGGTCATAGTTTGAAACTTCGTAAGATAACTTCTTTGCAGGATGTAAGGAAGTACTTTTCAGTGTAAGAGTAGTTGATAATTGGAATTG
>JAXCGZ010003821.1:52500-60000 GCA_037179515.1 Halocaridina rubra
TAATAATGATAATAATCAAAATAATAATAATAATAAAAATAATAATAATAGTAATAATAATAATAATAATAGTAATAATAATTATAATAATAATAATAATAATAACTACCCCACAGAAGGTCTAAAAGGGAAACAGACCTTACAGTTTATATATGCAATACTAGGAATGAACGCAGTCTATCTGAATGCCATTATGTTCATAATACAGTTTCCCCAACCTCACTCGTGGTTTCGTTTTCGCATTTAACTCAACTCCCAATATAATTCGGGACCAACAATAATCATATGAGCTCATTACCATATGTGATACCCTGAATCATTTTTACCCCGACTGGGACTTGAACCTAGGACATATAACAGTTCACTGAACTAGCAGGTGCGAGAAATCCCTTTGGGCCGCATCATGCATACTGCACAATCTTCCTCCACTCATTCCTATCTCTTGCACTCACTCTTCCGTGTTCCACTGATATTCCACGTGCATACAGTGCTCTTTTCACGCCATCCATCCATCTCATTCTAGGTCTCCATCTTGGCCTCACTCCAGTCACATCTGCACTCCACACTCTTCACTACTCAATCACATCCTTTTCATGTGTTTAAACCATCTCAACACTCTCTGAGCTAAGCTATCCAACAGCTTCATTCCAACACCTATTCTCTGCCTGGCATCCTCATTTCTTATTCTATCTTTTCTAGATACACCAATCATACCTCTCAAACACCTCATCTCCATTACATTCAACTTGTTCTTTTCATCCTCGCTTGCATTCAAAGTCTCTGCTCCATACAATGAGGTCGGCAAAACCACAACTTCATATATCCTTCTCTTTGCATTAATTCCCAAATATCTATTTATAATTACGCTTATCAACCACCTAGACATATGCTAAGTTCCTTTACTCCGTGATTTACCTCTTTATCTACTCGTCCACTCCTTGATACATGTGACCCCAAATACTTAAAACTCTCAACTTCTTCAAGCAACTCTCCATTCACTCCCACATTCAATATGCCAACATTACCACTCCTCGTGTATCTCATGACTTTACTTTTATCAATATTCACCCGAAACTTCTTTTTTTCACCCACACTAATAAACTCAGTCACCAAATGATTCAATTCATTTTCAGTATCATCCACCAGTATAGCATCATCCTCAAATAGCAACTTGCTCAATTCCCACAACCTTCCATCCTCAACCACTAGTTCCAAGCCCCTGTCTAATACTCTTTCATTTACTTCCCTTACCACTCCATCCATATACACATTAAACAACCATGGCGACATTACAAAACCTTACTGTAGCCCAACATTCACCTCAGACCAATCGCTCATACCATTCCCAACTCTCACACATGCTCTACTATTCATGTAAAAACTCTTCACCACATTCAACAAACTGCCATTTATTCCATGCAGTCGCAATACCCTCCACAGTCCCTCTCTATCTACCCTGTCATAAGCCTTCTCTAAATCCATAAAGGCCCAAAAGGTGTCCATACCTTTTTCCAAGAACTTTTCACACACCTGTTTTACCGCAAATACCTGATCCACACATCCTCATCCTCTCCTGAACCCACACTGTTCTTCCCCAATCAATCTCTCAGTACCTTTTCTAATTCTGTCAATTAACACTCTTCCTTATACCTTACCAACTACTCTCAACAAACTAATACCCTTAAAACTACTACAATCATACTTAACTCCATTCCTTTTGTAAAGTGGTACTACACATGCACTCCTCCAATCAACTGGGACTCTTCCTTTCCTGTAACATGCATTCAAAAACCTAAACATCCATTCTACTAATGCCTCACCACCTTTTGACAAGCATTTAGCATGACACCCATCTATCCCTGGAGCTTTACCTATTTATTTGATCTCAGTGCCAAGCATACCTCCTCTTTTGTTATATCTCTATCATTCTCATCTCCTAACATTGGCATTCTCCATTCATTTTCCACAGCCACAATCTCTGCCTCTCTATCATATTCTTCTTTCAGCAGGTTCTTGATATATTCAGCCCCTCTCTCTCTCACCTTTATCTCATTCACTAGCAATTGCCCATCTGCTCCTTTCACCCTCCCCTCCCTACCACATTTACCTTTCCTCACTTTTTTCACTTCCTTCCAAAACGTTTTTTAATCCTTTCAAAATTCTCAGAAAAGCATCTGCCCCATTTTACATCCACTTCTCTCTTTGCCTCCCTCACCACGTGCTTCACTAACCTCCTCTTTGCACAATATCTTTCATACGTCTCTACATTACCTACCTGCAACCATACCTCATAAGCCCGCTTCTTTTCAACCACTACTGCACTCACCTGCTCATTCCACCATTCACGGCCTTTCCTTTTACTTACTCCAGTTAGTGTCCTTCTGCACACTGCCTCGGCTCACTTCATAACTTCCTCCTTGAAACAGCCCCATTCTTCTTCCACTCCCTTCTCCACTTTCTTTTTCAATACATTCCACTCATTTCTCACACTAGCCTTATACAGTTCATTCACTTTTAGCACCTCTCTTCTTTTTTCGCTTCTCCTCTTTCTCCACTTTTCTCCCACCCTCACTCTTCTTTTTACAATATAATGGTAAGATATTCCACCACTAGCTCCTCTCAGTACAGTTACATCCAGTACTCTTCCAATCACCCTCCTGTTCACCACAACATAATCCATTAATGCTCTATCAACTACTCTTCCATTACCCCCTCTAACCCATGTATACTTGTGCACATCCATCGTTTTAATTACAGTATTAGAAATCAACATCTTTTTCTCAGTGCACATTACTATAATTTTCTCTCCACTTTCATTCCTACCAGGTACGCCATACTTCCCAATTACACCATCCACTGGCTCATTCCCTACTCTAGTATTCAAATCTCCCATCAACACCACAATCACATTCATTCCCAAGTCTTCCAAACAATCGTTCAATTTCATCAAAATATTCTTCTCTTTCTTCCTCATTTCTTTCACTGCCAGGGCCATATGTTCTCACAAACACCCAAGCCTCGCATCCAGGTCTTATTTTAGCCTCTATTATTCAAGAAGATACTTCCTTCCATTATACCACACACTTATTCATCTCTTTACTTAATAACAGAGCCATTCACTCTCTTCCTCTCCCCCTCTCAACTCCAGACACCCTACCTACTACTCTCCCATATGTCACCTCATCATTCCCTCTTATCTTACTTCTGTTCAATGCAAGTACATCAATCTCTCTCTCCACATACCTACTCCCTATCATCTCCCTCTTACTTTCATTTACACCACAATCACGCACATTCAGAAACCCAATTACTAGGGTTATGGCTGGATCTCTCCTGCCAGAATACCCCCATATCTCTTGGCTATTCGTAGGAAGTAAAATGCAGAGGATGGGATTCCCAGTCCCCCCGATCCACCCCATTAAGTCGACTTTGACAACACGCAGGGGAACACGGAGGAAGTATTCTTAACCTCTCTCCGTCAGGGGAATAATAATAATAATAATAATAATAATAATAATAATAATAATAATAATAATAATAATAATAATAATAATAATAATAATAATAATAATAATAATAATAATAATAATAATAATAATAATAATAATAATAATAATAATAATAATGATAATAGTAATAATAATAATAAAAATAATAATGATAATAATAAAAAAAAAATAATAATAATAATAATAATAATAATAATAATAATAATAATAATAATAATAATAATAATAATAATAATAATAATAATAATAATAATAATAAATATAATAATAATAATAATGATAATATATATATATATTATATATATATATATATATATATATATATATATATATATATATATATATATATATATATATATACCACTTACAAAATAAATCATGTCCACATTATTATTATTTTTATTATTATTATTATTATTATTATTATTATTATTATTATTATTATTATTATTATTATTATTATTATTATTATTATTATTATTATTATTATTATTATTATTGTTATGATTATTATTATTATTATTATTATTATTATTATTATTATTATTATTATTATTATTATTATTATTATTATTATTATTATTATTATTATTATTATTATCATTATTGTTATTATTATTATAATTATTATTATTATTATTATTATTATTATTATTATTATTATTATTATTATTATTATTATTATTATTATTATTATTATTATTATTATTGTTATTATTATTATTACTTTATAATTGTTTTACTGTATGCCATTGTTAGATCATTATATTCCAAAGTACTGCTACCATGCTATGCTTAACAAAACTGGGAAAATAAAAAACTCAGTCATATTTCCAAGACTAATTACTGAAGCTTTCTTAGACCATATCAGATATGGTTTTAAGTGATAAACCATACAGATATTTACTCGCTTGCCAAATAGTGAACATTTCCTAATTCTATGAATGAACAGCTGAATTCACATTATGCACACATCTATACCCTATGAACTAATATATCTATACTCCATGAACTAAGACATCTATATCCCATAAACTAAGACATCTATACCCCATGAACTAACACAGCTATACCGTGTGGACTAAAACATCCGTACCTCTTGAACTAAGACATCTATACCTCATGAACTAATACATCTATATCCTTTAAACTAACTCATCTTTACCCAATAACTAACACATTTCTGCCCCATGAACTAAGACATCAATACCCCATTAACTAAGACATCTTACCCTATGATTTAAGACATCTACACCCCATGAACTAAGATATCTACATCCCATGAACTAAGACTCTTTACCCCATGAAGTAAGACATCTTACCCCTAGGCCTAAGACATCTAAACCCCATGAGCTAGCACATCTATACCCAATGAGCTAAAACATATTTACCCCATGACTTAAGACGTCTATTTCCATTTTTCCATTAACTAACACAGCTATACCCTATGGACTAACACGTCTGTACCCCATAAAATAACACATCTATATCCCATAAACTAACACATATATATCTGATAAACTAATACTTCTATTCCCTATGAACTAACACATCTATATCCTTATGAACTAAGACATCTATACCCCATGAACTATGCAAACTTGGAACAAGCAAAAATGATAACTTGTTTACAGGGTTTAATGTTACTGGCAATAGTAAGGCAACCAGTATTTGTGCCCCGATATTTTAGGGCATCTTCGGCCTGCCCAAATGAGAATGTTCTGTAGGGAAAAATTACTCCTCTCTCTCATTCAGCGCTCATTGTGTACTGATATATATATATATATATATATATATATATATATATATATATATATATATATATATATATATATATATATATATATACATATATATATATATATATATATATATATATATATATATATATATATATATATATATATATATATATATATATATATATATATATATATATATAAATATACACACACATGCCTCATTCCCTCTTGTAAGGGGGATAGCCGAGCCAAGAAACGCTTTCACCACGATCCACACATACCTCAACCACTCCTCTCAGCTCCTTGGGGATAAAGGGTTGCCACGTCTCCCCCCTCCCACCCTGCTTGGGTCACTCACAAAGTAGGTGGGCAAGGATAATCTACAATTAGGACCGACAGCCGCAGCTAGTTTACCCCCACCGCTTCATCACATGGCAACTCCCCTCACACCCATCCACCACATTTCACTGAGCTAGCAGGGGCGATAAATCTCTTTGAGCCTCGTAATAAATGCACAATCTTCCTTCACTCATTCCTATTTTAATTTTGTTCTTTTCTATATTTTTTATGTTAAATACTTGCAGAACTATTATGCACGAACACCTTTTAAGACTTTAAATCGTGTCACAAACTTGTTTGCTTGTTTGATCTGGCTGAGTTATATGTAGATTATTGTCTGCTGTAGTGGCTCAGTCCATATGGCAGCATGATTGTGTAGCTATTTCGTGTTCTCTAATAGTTTGAACATTTTTTGGTGAATACTGGTATTGTTAATATCACAGTATAATTGCGAATATATGTATTTAATTACATATGCATGTAATAAATTTATATAAAAAAAACGACGGGAAAGCGCTTTCTTAATCTGACGGGGGTGGTGATATACAAGCTTTAGTCACTGTAGTGGCTCAGTTGGCATGATTCTGTAGCTTGCAACGAGAGTCTGAGTCCCCTGATGGTAAAAAGTTTTTCGTGTATGACAGTATTATAAATAGCACGGTCACAATACTGCTTCATTGCGTACGTCTGTATATATATATATATATATATATATATATATATATATATATATATATATATATATATATATATATATATATATATACCTAGCCTAATTACTCCTTGAAACACGCATTCACCATGATCCACACATACCTCAACCACTCCTCTTAGCTCTTTGAGGATAAAGGGTTGCCACATTTCCCATTTTTCCACCTTGCTTGGGCCTTGCACAAGGTAGGCGGGCAATGATATTCTACAATGAGACCAGACAGCCGCAGCTGGTTTACCCTCACCGCTTCATCATATGGCAACTCCCCTCACACCCGTCCATCACAGTTCACTGAGCTAGCAAGTGCGAAAAATCCCTTTAGCCTGTGTCATCTATACACAGTCTCCTCCACTCATTCCTGTCTCTTGCACGCACTCTTCACTGCTCCACTGATATTCCACGTGCATTCAGTACCCTTGTCACATCATCCATCCATCTCATTTTAGGTCTTTCTCTTGACTTAACTCCAATCACTCTCTTTTCACTATTCGTTCATCACTCATCCTTTCCAAGTGTCCATACCAACTCAACACACTCTGATTTAACCAATCCGACAACTTCCTTTCAAAACTCGTTCGCTGCCTGAAATCATCATTTCTTACTCTAACAATTTTACAATTTTATATACACCAATAATACCTCTCATATACCTCATCTCCATTACATTCAACTTGTTCCTTTCATCCTCTCTTGCATTCCAAGCCTCTGCTCCATACAGTGATGTCGTCACAGTCACACCTTCATATATCCTTCTCTTTGCATTCATTCCCAAATATTTATTTCTCATTACACTTTTCACTTTCACTTATACCACATCCACATTCAGAGGCCCAGGCATTAGAGTTTGGCTGGATCTCTCCTGCCAGAATATATATATATATATATATATATATATATATATATATATATATATATATATATATATATATATATATATATATATATATATATATATATATATATATATATATATATATATATATATATATATTATATATATATATATATATATATATATATATATATATATATATATATATATATATATATATATATATATATATATATATATATATATATATATATATATATATATATATATATATATATATATATATATATATACTATATATATTACATATATATATATATATATATATATATATATATATATATATATATATATATATATATATAT
>JAXCGZ010003821.1:77500-82500 GCA_037179515.1 Halocaridina rubra
TTTTTGCCTCTCGGTTACAGCCGGTTTATATAGAGATATCTCGAGGAAGAACTTACGTTAAACTCGAATTCTTTACTTATTAACCTATTTTTACTTTATTTATTTATTTGTATTTATTCAAGAGAACCGTGGGAGTTCTTGAGAAACTTCTTGATAATGTCGGCTGCAATCAATGATAGCTAAGTGAGAACCAACAGATATCTGGACAGTTTGAACCTTTTCGAAGAACCTGTGCTATGAAGCTTCCATATTTTTCGAATTTGATGTTTTTTATTTTACATGCAGTTCTTCCTTTAAAAGTCATTTATATCGCAATATTTTCCAAACCTCATGTTTTTTATGCGAGTTTTCATACTTTAAAGTGTTTTAAATTACCACATTCTCCAAACCTAACGTTTTGTAACTTGTTTTTTTATTGGTAAACTATTTATCTTGACTAAATACCAAGATTTATAATATATAATATAAAGGATATGAAAAGAAATAAAAAGGGATGGCACAAACTTTTCATTATTCAGTTATATGGTGAAATTGGTCCGGACAACACATCAACAATAACAGAAACAACAAAAACACCAACCATTGCGACAACAATAACAGCAACAACAACGACGACAGCAGCAATAATTACTACAACAACAGCGACGATGATGACAATGAAAACAATATCTTCAGCGCTTACAGCACCAACTACAAGAACGAAAACAGCTCCAACACTGACACCAACAACAAAAACTCAGACACAACACTATCTCCACTAACAATATTGACGACAACAATACGAACTACAACAACAACGACAATAATAACAACAGTGACATTAACAATCATTCTAACAATAACAACACCAACAGCACTAAGAACAATAACCCCAACAATAACAATAATAACGCCAGCAACGATAACTCAAGCTACAATATCAACAGCAACACCACACCACCTTCAATAATAACTGTAATAAACAAAAGTTGCTTGAACACCAAGATTACCACCATTGCCACCACTACCACTACCACCATCAACAACAACAACAACAACTTCACCAACTTTAACAACCACAACCGCAACAACAAAAACAACAGCAAAAGCAATGAGCATACACCGATACATTCACAGCTACCACCACCAACAACAACTCCAGCACCAATCAACAACAACTTCAGCACCAATCAACAAAAACTCCATCACCATTACTTGCATCACCACCACCAACAACAACAAACATAACCAGCATCAACACTACCATTGCCTCCACCTCCCACCACTACCACCTCTCACGCAACTCTGAAGAGAAGCATCAAAAGAGGCCAAATTGCCACAATTAACCCCTTCCTCTCACGGGGTATGAGAACCTTGAAGAGACTTAGGTCACTTGGGTCATTACTTCATCTCTCAACGCAAAACACACAACAACACATCTTTTCTACACCGAGAAATGACTCTCGGATGGTCATTTCTCAAATCTTCCTTCCAGCTGGAGTCACTGGGAGCAACCCAGGAGGCACATTATGGAAGACTCCACAGCGCATAACCACGTACACCATCATTACAACATTCATTCCCTAAGGGCTATGTGGTAAACTAGGGAAATGCCCTTGCTTAGGGATTCGTGGCTGTTTGCCAGACAGTCCAGGGAACAACGATTATAATAATAGTAATCGGCATCAACACCATCAAAACTATAAAACCAACAACAACAATAAGAGTAATTATTAATCTGAACGCCAGTAAGATAGAAGTCACAAGGGACGTTTTCGTTTATCTTTTTTTTTTTTTTTGAGCTCTCTATACGAAGTGGGTTTTGCGTTATCTCTCATGTCACAAAGAGAACTTTATGGTACAAGAAACCACATGAGTCATGAAACCCTGATATATTTCATTCAATTATTTCAAATACGATAATATTGTATTTCTTTGAACTGCTTAGAAGCCATGAGAGTACAGTATGAAAATGTGTCTGTTTACCCACCAAGTTCCTAGTGGAGATTCAATGTTTTATAGGAAAATGTATAATCAACAAGCCTGTACACTTGCATACAGCTACGTGATCATGCTACTAGCATATGCAAAGCTCCACGAAAATTAACTATACGTAGTTCTTTATATCTCATCTTAAGATAGAGTGACTTCCAGGAAACTATAGATTTAGGCAGTTTGCTTCATTATCATGCAAGAATTCGTCGGAAAGAACTGATACTTGAATATTAAGAAAGGACTAAAATTATAGATAAGACTGAAGATCTCAGAATTTCATTATCAGATATCGAAGAAAATGTTATTTTATTTATTCATTCATTTATTCATTTATATATTTATCTATTTATTATGAATGTTATTATTATTATTATTATTATTATTATTATTATTATTATTATTATTATTATTATTATTATTATTATTATTATTATTATTATTATTATTATTATTATTATTATTATTATTATTATTATTATTATTATTATTATTATTATTATTATTATTATTTCTAAGTAGATGAATTTATTTGTGAGATGGAATATTATCTGAAAAGACATGAAAGCATTAGGTTGGCCTTAATAGAAGAAGAAGAAGAAGAAGAAGAAGAAGAAGAAGAAGAAGAAGAAGAAGAAGAAGAAGAAGAAGAAGAAGAAGAAGAAGAAGAAGAAGAAGAAGAAGAAGAAGAAGAAGAAGAAGAAGAAGAAGAAGAAGAAGAAGAAGAAGAAGAAGAAGAAGAAGAAGAAGAAGAAGAAGAAAAGAAGAAGAAGAAGAAGAAGAAGAAGAAGAAGAAGAAGAAGAAGAAGAAGAAGAAGAAGAAGAAGAAGAAGAAGAAGAGAGAAGAAGAAGAAGAAGAAGAAGAAGAAGAAGAAGAAGAAGAAGAAGAAGAAGAAGAAGAAGAAGAAGAAGAAGAAGAAGAAGAAGAAGAAGAAGAAGAAGAAGAAGAAGAAGAAGAAGAAGAAGAAGAAGAAGAAGAAGAAGAAGAAGAAGAAGAAGAAGAAGAAGAAGAAGAAGCCTCCTTCCTTATCAGGAATATGCATATGCATATTTTTTATCATTTTATGACACCCTTTTCCTAGAAAAAAAAAGGTCAAACTAGAGCAAAATAACGAAAGAATTTCATCATTATTTCAACTTAGCATCATATCTACTACAGGCTTGGGCCTTCTTGCACTTGTACCCATTCTCATTACCTTACATTTTGAAGTATTGAATTTCATTAGCCACTTTTCTAACCACTCATGGAGAATATTTAGATCTTCCTGAAGTTCTCTACCATTGTTCTCGTTTCTTACTTTCTTCACAATCTTTGCAGCATCTGCAAACATATTCATGAATGAATTTACAGACTCTTGTAAGTCACTAACATACACAAGGAACAAAAGTGGCCATAAAACTGAACCCTGTGGAACTCCACTACTAACTCTTCTCCATTCAGACACTGGGTGTCTTACTCTTACCCTCTGTTCCCTTCCTTCTAAGTAAGTTTTTATCCATTCCAAGACATTTCCACCTATTCTAGCCATTGCTTGCAGCTTCTTAATAAGTCTCCCGTGTGGGACAGTGTCAAATGCTTTCTGGAAGTCTAGGAATATGCAATCTGCCCAGCCCTCTCTTTCCTGTAAGATTCGGCTTACCTCATCATAAAATTCTAATAAGTTTGTTACTGTTGATCTACCTTCTCTGAAGCCATGTTGTCTCACTGACAAAAAGTTGAAGGATTCCAAGTGAAGAGATATGTTTCCTTAGTAGTTTCTCCATAACTTTGCAAACTATGCTGGTCAGGGAAACTGGTCTATAGTTTAGAGCCGTATCCCTCCTTCCCCTTTTGAAGATAGGTATCACGTTCTCTTGTTTCCAGCATCTTGGAATCTCCCCTGACTCCAGCGACATTTTAAATATGATACTTAGTGCCACTGATATTGAGATTGCGCATTTTTTAAGTACATGAGGGGATATATCATCAGGACCTGTAGCTTTATGGACATCTAACTCCATCAGCGCTTTGCATACCTCTGTGGCTGAAAGGTTGATGTTCTCTAATACCGGCCCGTGAGCTTCTATGTCTGCAATCTGAGGGGGTGGGGTATTTATACTGTAAATACTGACTGAAACTCCTTGTTCAATTCTTTGCAGATCTCTTCATCCGTCTCAGTGATGCTTCCATCCGCTCTCTTAAGCCTTAAAACCTCTTCTTTTACCTTCAGTTTTCCTCTGATAAAGCTGTGGAAAAGCTTGGGATTTCTTTAGCCTTCCTGGTGATGTCCCTCTCATAGTCTCTCTCTGCCTCTCTTCTTCTACTTAGGTAATCATTTCTTGCTCTTTTGTAGGTTTGCCAGGCAGTTATGTTTTTTCTCCTCCTATACCTTTTCCAGCATTTGTCTCTCCACTCCTTAGCTCTTTTATACTCATTATCGAACCATTTCTCTCTGGCATGAATTACACCAACTTTGGTGACAGGTATGCAGCAATCTACTATCTTCCCATATTTCTCACAAAAGATGTCGTACATTTCTTGTACAGATTTGTTGTAAAACAATGTTCTCCAGTCAATAACTGCAAAAAGCTCATTAATTTTGATGTAATCTCCGTTTGGATAGTTCTTCCTCATATCCTCAGTGCCTCTACTTTCAGGCAGAATATCTTCAATGATATACTCCATCAACAACACACAGTGGTCACTCTTTCCAATTGGTGGTTCATACTCAATTTTTCCAATATCCAACACATTATCTGTGAACACTAGATCAAGTAGTGATGGCTCATCCCCATCCCTGGCCCTCGTTGGTTCCATTACATGTTGGTGTAAGATATTCCCTTGTATGTAATCTAGGAATCTTGCCCCGAATGAGTCCTCACCACTGTGTGGGTCAAGATTTATCCAATCTATCTCTTTATGATTAAAATCTCCCATAATCAAAAGCCTACATTTCCTCTCCCGTGCCATGTTAACAACTGAGTTTATGACTTCAATAGTACCTATATGACTTTCCTCATAAACTTCTAGCCTATGTTGGTTCCTTGGT
>JAXCGZ010003821.1:92500-97500 GCA_037179515.1 Halocaridina rubra
TCAAGTGCCGCTGGAGGTCAAAATGGGCCAATGGATCAGCTATTCCCACGACCACAAGACACACAAACATTTAACCCGTACATATGTACATGCCCCTGGAGAAATATCCAATAGGCCTGGGTGATTTGGACCCTCTACTGCCCAATAGGCCTGTTGGAGTAGCTTCTCCCAAAAGAGGAAGAACTCCCTTTGGTTCTGGAAGCCTAATGGTAGATCTGTCTAAGCCGACACGCTCTGCCCTTTGGGTCCTTCAAGAACACCCGAGGCAGTCAGACACAGAGAGCTTTAGTTAGAACTTTCCCCAGGGCACGAATAAGATCTCAGTTTTGATAGACATTAAGGGAAGGGGGCATTGATGCATCAGATGCGTTGTACTCTTGAAAAAATTTAGCTTAAAGTGAACCACTGCTTGTCCGTTCTAACCTTGCACATAACTGGTAGAAATTATCACGTAGTGTAACACTACTACAGTGGTGGCAGCGGTGGGATTACGCTGGAAATAAGTAAAGAATAAGAAAAATTTTATAAAAGAGACAATTTTTAAGCCAGTTGAAGCCCGTGCGAAGAAAAAAAGAATGGCAAACGTAAAAGAACAATACTCCTTGGCTCAGGAAATGACGGAAGAGGACAAGAATCACAAAATCATCGAACTAGAGGAACAAGTACGACACCTACTATGTCGAGGAGAAGAAACTTGGTCGACGGCGACAGCGCTGACAGCGAGATCGACGCCTCAAATGCCATCGAACAGCCTGCTGTTTTGAATCAAGAAACGATGCAGGGAGAGCAGCAGGCCATGCCCACGTCCCGTGACCTTGTTGGAAAGGCACCCTGAGTCAAAGACTGTCCTTTATACTTTGACGGCGCAAATGTAAAAGGACTAGAACACCCACATTTGGCTCTGCAGATGAGAAGGGCCAAGTATACCAACGAGTACCACATAAACGAGGTGGTACAAAAGTGCACCGGATTTGCATCTGACACGGTGGGCGAAGACGAAAGGTCGCAAATTAGAAATTGGGAAGCTTTAAGGATCGATTCCTAAAATATTTTACAGTGTGACAAAGAGAAGAAACGCTAATAAACAAATTTAAAAATTGTGCTCGAAGACGCGGAGAACAGTTGAATTGGTATGCGAAGAGGATTGAATCCTTAACTAAACCTGTGAGTGTGATAGGCAATAATCAGTATATGCGGCATAGTATTGTGCGGAGTGCTCTGTGGAGCACTGTTCCACCGAGGTGCCATTTGTTGCTGGAATCTGACATACTGATTCCCGACATAGTACTACGGCTGTCGAATTGGCTCGAGAGCCATCATGGACATGGTCTCTCGGAAGAAGAAATTGAACGGGAAAAGCTCCTAGATGTGACACCGATCCCCGTCGCAGCGATGGCGAACGAACGAGGGCCGAGATTCCGAGCCATGAAGAAAGGAAGATGCAGAAATTGTCACGGCCTGGGCCACCGATGGGAGCAGTGCACACAAATGTGGAGCGCAGGCATGCTGTGGTTCAATTGCCTAGGGTCCGCATATCAGGCTGATAGTTGCCCCTCCGAGAAAATTGCACATGGATCATTGCCGTTTAGAAAAAAAAAAACATCGTATCCCCGACGACCCTGCTCAAAGAACTTCCCGAACACTCAGCGGCGAGAAGCCACCGCTCCTCCAGAATAGGAGATTGTGGACTTACCAGGCCAGCCCCTCAGCACAGCCAAGTACTTGTAATTTCTGTCTAATGAGTACTAGGATCTTCTTAGTAAAAATTCCGGTCAGAGGACTCCGCCAATTTGCTTTGCAAGATACAGGCTCAGCCATATCGTTAATTGATCATAATATAATTGCAGAACCCATTACTAAATTAGATAATTCAGTAGTAATAACTACCGTGGGTGATAATACCCCGAATTGTGTTAAAGTTAAAGAGATAGTGAAACAAGTAATTGCATTTGAGGGGTGCCTCACAAAATTTAGATGTGCCTTCATTGTATTGCCTAGGTTAAGTATTGAATAGGTGAAAGTAATAATTGGATTCGAGGACATGGTAAAGATGGGAATAAATGTTGTTAACAAACAAGGGAAAACTACCGTAACCATAAACGAGAGGGAAGTAGTTTCATGTTCCGCTTGCGCTTCAGAGTCTGCTTGCCTATTGAAAGAAGAGAATGATAATTATATTGTAATGCATCGGGAAGAAATTATTGAGAGCAGTACTGCATGTGTCTTGGAAGCTATTACCTCATGGGTAGTCCCGGACGGACAAGTCTTGTACGCAGAATTTATCAGGGAATATGCTGATTTGTTTCCTAGTAAACTGTTGATAACTCCCGATGGGTCGCGGAAATTAAGAGTCATGTGTGTCAATATATCACCGGTCCCGTAATTATTCCTAGAAACAAGAAAATCGCCGAATTCGAAGAAGTGCAGCAGCGTTACAGAATTAATATCGTTTGGGTCGCCAAAGACCCAGAACGTATCGCAAATTTGCAGGCGTTATCGAGAAGCTTGAGCGCTGCTGAACATTCTGCTTTCGTGACTGAACTTGTTGCTAAATATCATGATGTTTTTTCTTTAGATTCTGACCCCCTTGGGGAGTGCACCCTTATGCCATTCAATATCAATACGGAAAATCATCCCCCCACCTATGTAAAGCTCTACCATACTCCCATTGCATACGAAAGAAACTTAAAGGGAATGGTAGTTGATTTAGAGAAAAAGGGCGTCATTAGATTATCTAAAAGCCCTTGTCATAGCCCCACTGTGGTAATGAAAAAGAAAGATGGAGACCTTTGGCTGTGAGTAGATTTTCGCAAACTAAATTTGATTTCCGAAGGCGATATATTCCCCCTCCCTATAATTGAAGATGTACTGCGTCACGTCAGCAGTGCTAAGTATTTTACCACTCTCGACCTCCTGGCGGGGTACCACCAGGTAGTCTTAAAAGAGAAGAGTAAAGCTAAGACCGCCTTTTCAGTGAATATTAAACTCTATGAGTACAATTGCCTACCATTTGGGTTAAAAAATGCCACCAGTCATTTCAGCAGACTCACGATAGCAGTACTCCTGGGTCTCATCGGTAACGCTGTGCTAGTATATTTAGATGACTTAGCAATAATCGGAAAGGCCTTTGTAGAACACACTCGAAACTTTATATCGGTTTTAGAAGCTCTGAGGCAGAATAACCTTCGTGTGAAATTATCTAAATGTCAGGTTCTCATAGCGGAAGTAGAATATCTCAACTACAAATTGTCGTCCGCGGGTGTGGCAGTGTTGCATGATAAAGTAAAAGCCATAGAAAATTTTGCGAGACCCAAAACTTGTAAGGATGTTAGATCTTTTACTACCGGAAATTTATCGAGAAATACACGGACATTTCCCGGCCCCTAGATAGACTCCAAAATGAGCATCAAATCATCTGGACGCCTGAGCAGAAGACCGCATTTGTAGCTTTAAAGAGCACCTTAATGTCTACCCAAGTACTCGCTTATCCTAAATTCGCTTGAGAGGTCTATGTCACGTGTGACGCCTCCAACGTCGCGATCGGTGGAGTAGTATCACAGATAGACAATGAGAGAAGGGACTGCCCCATTAGTTTTGCTTCCCGATTGCTTACAGACACTGTGCGGCGATATGCGACAATCAAACGAGAGGCACTTGCCATCGTGTTCATGTTAGAAAAACATAAATATTTCCTCCTCAGATATCCGGTGATTATTCGTAGCGATCATTTGCCCTTGAAGTACGTGTATGCAATCCGCTAATTAATCAAAGACTTTCACGATGGCTGTTAAGACTTTTGCAGTTTGATATAAAGGGGTTTGACTTTGTACCTAGAAAATGTAACAAAGTAGCCGATGCCCTGAGCAGGGGAGTATGGGAACTCCCCACCCTAGTCATTACACGTTCGATGATGAACGCATCCTGGACATGAACCATCCTGCGACTGCTGGGGCCGATCCCGATTACTCGCACACACTCCTTCAGAGTGATGGGGGAAACAAACCCTCATGAGGTAAATAAAAGAGTGACTGGGGGAAGTGCTGAAGAGAGAATACAGGGTGAGAGTTGCGAGTATGAACGAGTGAGTGAGCGAGTGAGTGATTGAGCGAGGATGATTGAGCGGGAGGGGGGCACTTGTGGGTGGAATCGTGAGGAGCTCGTAAGGAAGCAAGATGGTGATAAGTTGTGGGGGGAGATGAGGAAACTCTTGCAGGGAGTGGCCGGCGAAATCCCTTCTAAAATTTGGCGCCGAATCAATTCATTCATAATAGAAGAAGGAATACTTTATAATATTTATAAGAGAAAGAACGGGCAAGGGGGATACGCGGCAGTACTTCCCAAGGAGTTCCACAGTCACACCCTCTTCCTGTGTCACACGAGTCCCATGGCCGGCCATATGGGAATAGAGAAAACATATCGGTGGCTAAGTACCCAGTTTTACAGGGAGGGGATGTGTAAGGACGTTGCAACGTATATTAAAAGATGTCATTTGTGTAACTGCTTCAAAAGGCAACGTAGTACAGTCCCACCTGCCTGAATCTGGCTGAGATGTAGTTTTAAATGGGAAAGATTTCATTGCGACTTTGTAGGCCCCCTGCCCAGATCATATGATGGCTACTTCTACATTTTCGCACTTACAGATGAATGCACGAGATATACCTTTGAGTACGCGATGAAGGATAAGACCGCGGCCTCGGCAGCCGTTGCCCTACACCAGCTCACGTTAGTATTCGGATTTCCTTGAAAAGTAGTAACTGATAGCGGGTGCAAATTCATGAACGAAGGTTTCCGTGACTTATGCGAACTAGTGCGAGTTGACCATGTAGCGATCCAGGCTTATAGACCGCAAGCTAACGGGTTAGTAGAGAGAAGAAATGCCTCCATCATTACACTATTATGACAAACACTGCCTCTGATCCCCAAGGATGGAATCTGAAACTGAAACAAGCGGAACAAGCTCTTAATTTCGCATATCATAAGTCAATCGGTGACTCCCCCTC
>JAXCGZ010003821.1:107500-110000 GCA_037179515.1 Halocaridina rubra
TAATGGAAGTGTTCATAATAGTTAGAATATAGGATGCAATCATGGGTAGAGCATCTTTGATGAACTGAAATGGTATACCATCTGAACCATAAGAGCCAGAGTTTATTAGGCTCTTTATGGTAAGAATTAGGGTAGCACAATAGACAGGAGTTATCTTGAAGTACTCTCTTGTGTTTTCATTGGAAGAATTGTCATTTAAGCAATTACTCATATTCACTGAGTTGATGTTTTCTTGAGTTTTTTCATATGTATTTTTGCCAACGTTAGCAAAATAGTTATTAAAGTTTTCTGCTTTGTCTTTCAACTCCGTAATATTTTCATAACTTTCTGAGGTACTCTTTTCATTTGGTATCATGCTTCTTATCACTTTCCATGTTGCTGCTGTATCATGTCTAGAGTCATTAAATTGTTTTTTGTAAGTCTTTTTTACTTACACTGATGAGAGATCTGACACGTTTCTTTTCTGTTTTATAACGTTCTCGGAGAGTCATATCATATCTATTAATTTTTAGCTCTTTTTGTATTTGATTTCTGATTTGCATTGCCTCTTTGATGTCATTAGTTAGCCAGGGGGCTGAGGGGCGGGTTATTTTTCTTGTTACAATGGGTGCACAACTATCTAAGCATTCAAGGAAGACTTTTGTTAGAATCTCAACCTGCAAATCGACGTTATCTGTGTATTTAATTCTATTAAGTGCATTTGTGTTGTTGATTAATGTTTCACAAAAGATATCAGGGGAGTAATTTTTTAGACACCGGAATGTCTTGAGGAGAGGCTTCCTTTTGGGCTTGTTTATGTTTAGCATAGCAATGTTCAGCTCGTGGTCTGCAATTGGGCAGGGAACTACGTCCCAATAAGGTATACTTTCCACTTTATTTGTTATTATCAGATCTATAAGAGACCTAGAATTGGGGGTTATGCAGGTCGGTTTTGTCACTATTTGTGTTAACTTCACAGTGTTGATCACCCTTTTCATTTTGTTATCTGCTGAGAGCAGGTCATCATTAAAATCACCAAGTATGTATATGGGTTTATGACGCACACAGATATTTCTGAATGTTTCTAGCAGATGATTGAATGAACTGGTAGGTGCTTTAGGGTGACGGTAAACACACCCTACAATGAAAGATGGAAGTTTCTGATACTGCACAGTGATCCATAAATCTTCGAGCTCCTCAGTTTTTTCTAAACCTGTGGTTATTTCTGATGCACTAAGATAATTTCTAACATAAATACAAACCCCACCCCCTCGGCCATGGTCATTGCGAAATATTTTAAACTCTGGGATATTCACATATCTATTTTCAGTTGTAGGAGGAAGCCAAGTTTCACTTACACAGAGGATGTCTATGTTGTAGTCTTTTGTTAGCATTATTATTTCCTCAGAATGAGCAAGCAGGGACTGAGCGTTCACATGTACTAATGTTACATTCTTACCATGTTTCATTGGGGTGGTATCCATAGTCATAGTTGTAGTTTCGACTGTGTGATTCTGCTGGGAATTCATCATTGTAGTGTTTTCTGGGGTTAGCCCATGGATCCTGGTGTCTGTACCTGCCGTTGGATGTGTAACGCTGGTTTGAGTACGTGCCGTGGTATGATCGGGCCTTCCCAAAGTTTGTATGCCTAGGTGAGTGCCTAGGGTTGTAAGAGCCATCACTCCAGGAGAAGTCTATTGTGCGTGGACGGCGATAAGAGAGGTTTGTATCGTGTCTCTTTCTATAGTCTCGCGTATAGGGGATTGTTTCATTAGCTCTTTGCTTTTTATTTTGGTATGACTGTAGTTTGGGATATTTTCTAGAATACCCAGGTTGTGTCCATTGTTTGCCCCCACGAAATGGCTTGACACTTGTTCCTGTAGGCCATTGATTCAGTTTGTAAGGCACATATTCAAATCCTTTTGATATCGTTATTGCGAAGGAAACCCAGTTTGGTTTGCGAGAAAGCTCCTTAATCAAGACTTCTTCAGAAGGAATGCCTTGATTTGTCAATGTATTACGTATCTCTCTCTCAAAGGGGTTGCCAGGAATGCGAATATATATTTGAGCTGTAACCCTTGCACTTGCATTATTGGACAACTGTGGCTGTGGGGGAGAGGATTTCGATGGAATGTTTAGAATAGAGACTGCTGCTATTTTGTCTTTTCTGTTTTCTTCATTGTTTTGCAGCCTATTGCTGGGTTGGTTATTTGTGCTGGAAGATGTAATTTGGTTGTCCTGGTTAGTGATAGTTGCTGTGTTGTTAGGAGTAGTGGAGATTGGCTCTATATCTTCTTCGCTGTTTTGCAACTCTTTACCAGGTTGGTTGTTTGTGCTGGGAAGAATCTTGTTCTGGTTAGTGCCTGTTGTTGTATTGTTAGGAGTAGTGGGGAAGGACGCTGTTGTTTCATCACTATTTTGTAACCTGTTACTGATTTGATAATTTATGCTAGATGGTGTATTCAGGTTGTCTTGATGACTATCACTTTTATCTGGATCTACCTCTTCTTCACTACCACTG
>JAXCGZ010003821.1:115000-120000 GCA_037179515.1 Halocaridina rubra
AGGCCCAGGGTATTATCCGAAATGCCATACTTGTCAGCCTGAGTATTATAAATGCGAGAGCAAAGGCGAGGAAGGATCGCTGGGCAGATGTGTTGGCGAGTTAGTCTTTAACACTCATCCAGATTTGCCTTATTGTGTCCTGCCTGGTGACTGTCCGCTGTACCCTTGAAAGATGTGTCTGTCTATCATTTTGCCCTGGATTCTTCCCATAAGCGAAATTATGTGCTTCATGTTTCCTTAATCAAGCGAAAATTATTAGACTGTAGAGTGTGTTTTCTAATTATTAAATAAATCCAATTAAAACCGTGATTTAAATTTTCCTAACCGCACACACATCATTCTCGTAAAAGAGTCTTAGCAATTCTCTGAGTTTGAGTGTGTGTTTGGATTACTTATATATATATATATATATATATATATATATATATATATATATATATATATATATATATATATATATATATATATATATATATATATATATATATATATATATATATATATATATATATATATATATATATATATATATATATATATATATATATATATATATATATATATATATATATATATATATATATATATATATATATATATATATATATATATATATATATATATATATATATATATATATATATATTCCTTCACATATGACAAGTCACAATACTCCCATTTCTGTTTCTCTCTAGGAGGAGGAGGAGGAGGAGGAGGAGGAGGAGGAGGAAGAGGAAGAGGAGTAGGTGGAAAATCCATTGATATTTTGTGGAAAAATGTAATGAACATTACATGCGCATTCATACTGAATGTGTTTCCCATATATGCTCCCAAAAATTATGAAATTGCTGACAAATGTTTGAGAGAAGCGCTAACCATCATTTTGCATGAGGAATGACGTAAACGTTATCTCTGATCTTCGGGAAAGCCATTCCACAATCATCAACCGCAATGCTTTTGTACTGCTTTCCAATTTCTACCACAATTATTCAATGAAGCAAGCAGAGAATTATCACTGCATTGTTTGTATAATGATAAGAAGCGCATATATAAAATACCACATGGCACGGAAGACTCATTTAATACTGTTCTTTTGGAAGAAGAAGAAGAAGAGGAGGTCTTGGATAGGACAGATTAATTGTGACCACCATGTTAAATAAAAAGATTGTGATCCTATGTTTTGTGTTGCTGGTAAGAAAAATCCGTACGATAATATTCCTTTGCACTGTGCATAAGATAAGCATTTCTCAAAAGACAGAAATATTTATTTATTTTTAGGCCAAGAAAATAAGTATTCGTTAATTTCATAGTTTTTGGAACAACATGAAACTGTCTTTATTGAAAACATGGTGTGTGTGTATGTGTTTAGCTGAATACGTATCACAGACTGATGTACAGTGTGTAACTTTCAGTCAATTGACAAGCGTAGAATCCTGGAATATTTTTTTTTTCTATTTTATATAATTATTTGAGTACATAATGTTGTGAATATCCTTCTAGTAAAGTAAACAAACAGACTATATGCCTAAGATTTAGGATGTTGATAAATAACTCTCCGAAAGGAATTTTTATTGATAACTTGAGGTGAAAATTAACCTGAACAGAACCTCATCAAAGCTTCGTCTGGAAAATGTCTATGTATTTCACTAAAACTTTCACATAAATCATTTTATACTCCTTTGACCTTTTTTTTTTTTCTTTGAAGGCCGTGTCTAAATTACCAGATTTGATAACATAGAATCTTTTTGTTCTATAAAACCGAGTGTAAATATTCCTGGAGTATTTTATCATAGCCTCTTTTAAGAATTTTATTCTACCTTATAAAATAATTTCCAGTCATTTTCCCCAAATCTACGGAATTAAGACTGTGAAACTTCATGAATATCCGCCCAATAAACTTTATTTAGGAAACCATTGATGGAGGAAGGACGATCATGCAACCTGAGAGATTATGCTGTCATAATCCCTTTAGGAAAATTGAGAAAATGTGTATTTAGAAAATCATGATACAAAAATTCTTATTTTGAAAATAAATTACTTTATAATAAACGACTGGTTACCAATAGATTAGACTGTGAACTTTAAGAATATGAGTAAGAATTTTATTATTTAGAGAATCAGTGATTAAGAATAGGCAAGCATTCACCTAATAGATTGGACTGTGAACTTCATGAAAATAAGTCAAAATGTATTGATGGAGAATAGACGAATTTCCAACAATTAGATTAGATTGTGAATTTTTATGGAAACCATCCAAAACGTATGACTTGGAAAATTATTGATCTAGAACTATGCGGACATGCAACCAAAAGATTAGAGAATATCCGAATCTTTTCTGCTTTTCTTGTACATTTTCCCACAGATCTGCAGTTTAATACCTTTTATATATACACCTGCACAACCAAATGATATTAAGTGTTCATATAACCATCCTTGGCTTTGTTTGAAATAATAATAATAATAATAATAATAATAATAATAATAATAATAAAAATAATAATAATAATAATAATAATAATAATAATAATAATAATAATAATAATAATAATAATAATAATAATAATAATAATAATAATAATAATAACAATAATAATAATAATAATAATATTTATCTTTATTATTATTATTATTATTATTATTATTATTATTATTATTATTATTATTATTATTATTATTATTATTATTATTATTATTATTATTATTATTATTATTATTATTATTATTATATAGGGAGTGAAGTGAGTAAGTGGATTCCAGTGAGTGTGGGACTGAGACAGGGATGTGTGATATCACCATGGCTGTTCAATTTGTATATTCATGGAGTCGTAAGAGAAGTGAATGAGCGAGTGCGTGGTCGAGGTTTGAGAATGGTAGATGGACATAATAACGAGTGGGAGCTGAATCAGTTGCTGTTTGCAGATGATGCTGTGGTGGTGGCAGATTTAGAGAAACTGTGTCAGTTAGTGTCAGAATTTGGAAAGGTGTGTGAGAGAAGGAAGTTGCTAGTGAATGTGGTAAAGAGTAAGGTTATGAGGTGTACAAGAAATGAGGATGGTGCTGGATTGAATGTTATGTTGAATGGAGAGACACTTGAGAAAGTTAAAAAGTTTAAGTATTTAGGCTCGGTTATAGCTGCAAATGGTGGAGTGGAAGCAGCTGCGTGTCACAGAGTGAATGTAGGATGTAAAGTGTTGGGTGCGTTGAAAGGGGTGATGAAGAATAATGGGTTTTAAATGAAAGTTAAGAAAGTTTTTTTATGAGAAACTGGTTGTGTCAACTGTTATTTATGGATCAGAGTTATGGGGTAAAAAAGTAAGTGAGAGACGGAAACTAAAAGTGTTTGAGATGAAAGGCCTGGGAAATATGAATGGTGTATCTCGTTTGGAAAGGGTTAGGAATGAAGTTGCGAGAATAAGAACGGGTGTGAGGAGAGAATTGTCAGCCAGGGTAGATATGAATGTTCTGAGATGGTTTGGCCATGTGGAGAGGATGGATGATGAAAGACTGCTGAAAAAGGTAATGAATGCGAGAGTTGATTGAAGAAGTGCTAGAGGGAGGCTTAGGTTTGGATGGATGGATGGATGGAGTAAGGAGAGCCCTGAATAATAGGAAGATGGATGTGAGGGAAGCAAGTGAGTGTGCTAGGAATAGGAATGAATGGCGAGCGATTTTGACACAGCTCTGATGGGCATCTGCTGTTACCACGGGGCTCCATCTTACAGAGGTAGCCCTGTGGTAGGAACAGTAGAAAAGTTGGCATTATGAAGCGACACAGGTTGTGGAAGAGCCAGGAGGATGGGCTCTGGCACTCCAGCAGTGCTATCTGAATGGTGCTAGCTTCCTCGTCATTGCCCTTAGAGCAAAGTAATCACTGTATTGTTTCTGTTTTGATGTCGGCTACCCCCCAATGGGGGAAACAGCCAAGGTAGATATATAGAAATTATTATTATTATTATTATTATTTGTATTATTATTATTATTATTATTATTATTATTATTATTATTATTATTATTATTATTATTATTATTATTATTATTATTATTATTATTATTATTATTATTATTATTATTATTATTATTATTATTATTATTATTATTATTATTATTATTATTATTATTATTATCATCATTATTATTATTATTATTATTATTATTATTATTATTATTATTATTATTATTATTATTATTATTATTATTATTATTATTTTTATTATTATTATTATTATTATTATTATTATTATTATTATTATTATTATTATTATTATTATTATTATTATTATTATTATTATTATTATTATTATTATTGTTATTATTATTATTATTATTATCATTATTAATTAAACATATTTTCTTCTTTGAATTTCAATACAAGGTAAAAATATTGAAGATTCGTATTATGATACTGCATGTTTTGATTCCATTATATTCTATGTTTTATCTGCTCAGGCCACTCTGATGGTTGCTTCAGTGAGAGTGGAGGAATGCATGCCAGATTGCAGCGCCGCCAATCCAGGTGATAAAGTCCCTGATCCTGTGAATTGCACCAATTATTACTTTTGCTTAGCAGATCATAATCCCTCTGACCTACCGCTGCCTTGCCCTCCGGGTACCTCCTTTCCAACGGATGGCACCGGAACTGACTGTACTGGGACGGTACCTTGTGACCCAATCTGTGGAGGTGGTGGTGGCGTTGCGTGTCACATAACGTGCAATGGCACTGGGGATTACATATCGGATCCTTTCGATTGTGGTACATATTACGAATGCGATGCTGCTGGTCCTATAGTGCCTGGACGAGTTTGCCCACCCGACAGACCTCATTTCGATGGCGAAAGCTGCGTGAACAATGCAGATATCTGCTGTTATCCCGGCTGTTCTCCCGTTTGTGAAGCAGCAGCTACTCAGATTCCTGATCCGACAGATTGTACGAAATTTTACATATGCACTGAAGCCGGAACACCGGATGAAAGTCTCCATTTCCCTTGTCCTCCTGGTCAGAA
>JAXCGZ010003821.1:132500-145000 GCA_037179515.1 Halocaridina rubra
GTGTGTGTGTGTGTGTGTGTGTGTGTGTGTGTAATATATGCATGTATGATCTTCATATACAACAGAATTCCACTTCTAAGTAAAATGATAACCATATTTATATATAATATGGTGCCATGTGAAAGTATTCCCACGAAGAGTATTTTATCCATTAACCGGGAAGGACATTGTTGTACAACATTGAGTAAGTGAAAGTGTACTGGATTATCATTTTAGAAAGGACATAATTAAACTGCATTTAAGAAGTAAATCTAATTTTTGTGCGTATTAGTAAGCATTAATAATATTTTTAAGGATCTTCCATATTTCATATAGCGTCTTCATATAGGTATAACATCAGGAATATTCGCATATGGTAATTATGTCATTGAAACCCGCACTTGGTTTGGGCAAGGAAATGTGGTTAGTATTTTAATTTGCAATGTGAAATTATCAAATTTGCCGGTCGTTATCAGTGGAAATAATCGGTTTTTTAGTTTCATCACCAACCTCTAAAATCTATAAAGGAATGACTATTGAAATCAGCCGTCTTACGTAGAATCATTAGGGACGCCGCATATCCCTGTCTACATCACTTATGCATGGGTAAACTTTACAGTTATTTTTTTCCTAACTGGAAAGATTTGCCCCTAGGCTTCTCTTACCTAAGGTAATCTAACGTAATCTAATATTAGATGGTAAGTATGGAGTTCAACTTCAAAAAACAACAACATATTTTTGCACAATATATATTTATCTATCTATTTATGGATATAAAGTAGTTTACTTAAGTTGGTTTACTAGGTAGCCTATATCCAAATAGAGCTTTTCCAAGCTTATATATATTCGCTGAAACGGACAAGAGGACTTTTTTTGTTTGTTGTGTGTGTAAGTACTGTAAGAAATTTTATGTACATTTTAAGTGTTAATTTAAGATCTGGTGCTCTTCCTGGAGGCACCTCCTACATTCTTCTGATTAGGGACCAGCAGTGTTGGTCCAAGCCCCAGGTAACCCCGTTAGGGCTTGTTACAAATTAACCTAATACTTATATTCATGAAATATTGGATTTAAGTGTAAATGCCATTGGCTCTGTGGATACAGCGTCTGGCTCCCAAGCTTGTGGTTCCGAGTTTATTTCCATAGTGGATATAAGTAGGAGAGGGCAGTGTCGTCTCATATGGTAGTAACTGTCAACTCAACAGAGTTACTGAGAACGCCATTCGATGTGTGACTTGTGTTGTGAAATCGTGTCCTCAAGCGCTCGGAGGGTGATAAGGACAAGCAGCTACAGCACCTTGAATAATTATAATGACATGAATGAACGCAACATCAACAATAGCAATAACACTAAAACAACAACAACAACAACAACAACAACAACAACAACACTAACAATAACAAGAGCAGCAACAAGACTGACAACTATAAGAATAACAACAATAGCAACAATATCAATAAAAAAACAACAACAGCGCGAACAACAACAACAACAACAACAACAACAACAACAACAACAACAGCAGCAGCAACAACAACAACAGTAACAACAATAGCAACAACAACCACAGCGACGACAACAGCAGCAACAACGACGACGACGACGACAGCAACAACGACTACAACAGCAACACCAATCTGCACTACTCTATACAAATAAAATTGATCAGTCTCATTACTACATTGCTATAATCAGTTCAGTAATATTTTTCTCAATTTCTTCGCGTTTTGAGTTTTATGGTTTTTTGTTATGTCCGTTTTCTCTCCGTGTTGTGTATGTCTTTTATTTAATATGCTAGTTTCTGTGTATCCTCTGATTATTAATTATACATACATATACCTTGGCTGTTTCCCCCTTTAATTGGGGGGTAGCCGACATCAAGAAAGGAAAACAAATAGGGGGATTACTTTGCTCTATGGGCAATGACGAGGGAGCTAGCGACCGTTCAGATGGCACTGCTGGAGTGCCACAGCCCATCCTCCCGGCTCTTCCACAACCTGTGTCGCTTCACAACTGCCAGCTCCTCCTACTGCCCCTACCACAGGGCTATCTCTGTAAGATGCAGCCCCGTGGTAACAGCAGATGCCCATCAGAGCCGCGTCACAATCGCTCGCCACTCATTCCTATTCCTAGCACGCTCGCTTGCTTCCCTCACTTCCATCCGGGTCTCAATATTTTGTATCAAGCTTTTTATGAGTGTGACACAAGGGCAGGCAAAGAAAACTGGCCTCATCGGGCCTGAGCACGAAGAAAACATAAAGCAAAGAGAAACAGAAATGGGGAGTGTTGCTACTTGTCAGATGTGAATGGATAATAAGAGATGTGTGACAAATATCAAAGAATATTCGATTTTGATGTAGGCATTAAAAAGAACCGTGTAAATGAAGAAAGACTCAACATAGAACTGTCTTGGACAGTCCTATTTAAGTCTAAATGACTTTCAGCTGTAGTATCGCATTGGTGCTTGATATATTAGCATGTTTTTGTAGTCATTCACTTATTTATATATTTATTACTACTTAAATTTATTATTTATTTTATTGATTTTTTATAATTATACTTTCTTATTTGTGTGTCTATTTATTTATTTATATATTTATTTATTTATTTATTCATTTATCATTTATTTTTTTTTATTTACTTTTTGCACGGATATCTTTGAAATGGGAACATGTGAACATAGATACATGCACAAGCACATAATGATAATGTAAATGTGAAGTCTTGAATAAAATCTGCAAGTTTGAGTTCAGTCTCATATTCTTAAAAACCTTAAATTGAACTCGTGTGATCTCTATTCTCTAATGACAACCTTTTCTTAACCAACCACTAGCAACACGTGAAGAAATGTGTAAGTTCTTCCCCACTTACAATAAACACTAAAGTTTTTCTTCACAACTTCTACCTACTGTATAAAAATTTCCTTTTATTTATGCTGTCATAAGCCACAAAAATTATGGATTTTTTAGTTTCTCATACTTTAGTACGTTGTTTTAAATACTCGTCTTTTTCTTCAATTACTCTTGTTTTGCCTTCTTCACCTGTCACTGAATTCGGGAGGATCATTTTGTTATCTCTGGCTCTACCTGTACACAAAATTTATGTAACAGAAGGTTGTGTTATTGTGTTCCCTTTTAGCCACACAATTCAAAGAGTTTCTCTCTCTCTCTCTCTCTCTCTCTCTCTCTCTCTCTCTCTCTCTCTCTCTCTCTCTCTCTCTCTCTCTCTCTCTCTCTCTCTCTCTCTCTCTCTCTCTCTCTCTCTCTCTCTCTCTCTCTCTCTCTCTCTCTCTCTCTCTCTCTCTCTCTCTCTCTCTCTATATATATATATATATATATATATATATATATATATATATATATATATATATATATATATATATATATATATATATATATATATATTAATATATATATATATATATATATATATATATATATATATATATATATATATATATATATATATATATATATATATATATATATATATATATATATATATATATATATATATATATATTTATATATATATATATATATATATATATATATATATATATATATATATATATATATATATATATATATATATATATATATATATATATATAATATTGACAATGGGGGAAGAGATAAAGAATCTTATAAAAATTTGAAATAATATTTTAACCAACGCATAAAAAGGGAATATATTTCCCAATATGATGAAAACCATTCCCATATGTCTCTTGATAAGGCGAAAGGCTGTAGAGTAAATTAGAAGTAATTTTTTTAAGAAATCGTTTTGATCTTATCTGCAAATGTGTCATACTTCTATTATAAGAATCCCTCTTCCTCCCGCTCACCCCTTTCACCTCCTCCCCTAGCCATGATGCCATATAAAAGGATCGAAATGTACCTTCGAGATAACCATCTTTCTTTGCATGTCTGCTGTGAAGGGCTAATACCACCCCCGTCTGAAACTGAGAAATATGTCAGGAAAAAGATGCCTTCGTTATTTGCTGGTTATGGTAAGAAAAGCTACAGATATATTTTGTAAATGATGTATAAACGTTGACTGCCAAAACAAGTCCTTTGCAAGAAAGCTACCGTCCTAGCCCTGGTAGAAAAGGGAACCCGTGACATAAAACCGGAACATTTATAAACGTTGACTTTAGGAGACTGTGATAAAAGTTATGCTGATTATTTCATCAGTTCTTACTTACATATCTTCATAATAATGGCAGTGTTCCATGTCTTTGTTAGAAGTATTTTTTACTATCATTTTTTTCCTCTAGAGTGCAACATTAACTATGGTGGGAAGTCAGAGCTGTGATCCTGACTGCAGTGGCCAAACTCCCGGCACTAAAGTGGAAGACCCAAGGGACTGCACTCGATATTATATATGTATGGCTGGTGAACTTCCTTCAGATGTACCACTGCCCTGTCCCTCTGGAGAAGAATTTGTGTCTGGGGCTTGCCAGGCCCCAGCCTCAGGAGCTACTCCATGCTCACCCTCGTGCAGTCCAACAGGATGTCATCTGACATGTACAAGTATTGGAGATCATATTGCTGATCCTTTTAATTGTCAAGCTTTTTATACATGCGATATTGGTGGGCCAGGTATTGTTCAGTTTTGTCCTGAAAGTATACCTTATTTCGATCACAGTCAGCAAAAATGTGTCAATGATGAGTCTGTGTGTTGCAGTCCCAGTTGTGAGCCTTATTGTGACACTAATGTGATCCAGATTCCTGATCCTACAGATTGTACAAAATTTTATATATGTGATTCTGCTCCCATCTATCCACCTTTTTCCTGTCCACCAGGGGAAATATTCGATATAGGAATTGGTCATTGCTCTTCTGCAGGTGAATGCAATGTTTTGTGTCCTTCCATATCGCCTTTACCCGAAAATGTTACGAACATTCTGACGACAACTGAGACTACAACAGCAACGTCCACGCCAAGTCCTTCCTCACCAACTGCTGGTGGATGTTTAGACCAGTTCCAGTGTGAGCAACTCGGATTTTTTCCCAAATGCCCTTCCGTATGCGATCCTCGTTACTTCTATTGTGATACTGAAGGGAATGCAGCTATTGAGCAGCGATGTTCGGGAAGACTTGTTTTTAATCCAAATCCAGATTACCCTTACTGCCTTCAGCCTGATAACTGCCCTTACCAGCCACCATTCTGATTTCCCTCTGGAGTGTGTGTATGTGTGAGCATCTTTGTAGCTGATATTATCTACTGAAATTGCATCATTTATTTCTTATGTGTGAGCAGCATGGGAGTTCATGTTCTGAAATGAAACAAGTACTTTAAGCGAATGTAGAACATAATAAAGATTACTGGACCACAACAAAATTAGTTATTTCATCCTTAAATGCTTTTGCTCGACTATAAGAATACCATAGGGAATAGCACTGCCCCTTGCACTTCTTACTCAGTGTTCTAGCCACCTTCAAATTTCATTGAGAATTTTGTTTCTTATACTAATCTTATTATGTACTCGAGAATTTTGTATTAGAATATTCTTCTACTTCCATTTTATATATTATGATATATATATATATATATATATATATATATATATATATATATATATATATATATATATATATGTGTGTGTGTGTGTGTGTGTGTGTGTGTGTGTGTGTGTGTGTGTGTGTGTGTGTGTGTGTGTGTGTGTGTGTGTGTGATTACCAAATTGTGTTTACGGGAAAGAACCCAAAGCTCGTATCGTCCCGCCTCCAGATCGGTTTCATTTTATACTTAGTGATACTTATCATACCTGTCCTTAAAACTATGGATTTAGATAGCATTAACTACCTCCTCGCTTAGCTAATTCCAATTATCAACTACTCTTACACTGAGAAAGTATTTCCTTACATCCTGCAGAGAAGTTTTCTTACGAAGCTTCAAACTATGACCTTTAGTTCTAGAGCCAGCCATATCAAACTATCGATAACCATGAAGGAATTTAAAGACTGTCACCATATCCCCCCTCAATCTTCTAGCTTTGAGTGATGGTAAGTCTAATTCCCTCAGCCTTTCATCATAACTGAGATTGCGTATATCTGGCACCATTTTCGTGGCATGTCTTTGAACTTTTTCAAGCTTAGCTATGTGCTTTTTCAAGTGTGGATTCCAAAAAGGGGCTGCATATTCGAGTTTTGGCCTCACATAGGTTACATAAATATTTCTGAACATTTCCTTCTCCATGTGCCTGAAGGCTACCCCTACATTTGATAAGAATGCATATGCTGCCCTTACTATGCCATTTATATGTATTTCTGGAGACAAATCTGCCAGTATGTTTACTCCTAGATCTCTCTCATTTTCTGTCTCTTGAAGTTGTACTCCAGCCACCGAGTAGTCAAGCTTGGGTCTTCTTGCACTTGTACCCATTCTCATTACCTTACATTTTGAAGTACTGGATTTCGTTAGCTACTTTTCTGACCACTCATGCAGATTATTTAGATCCTCCTGAAGTTCTCTACCATTGTTCTCGTTTTTTACTTTCTTCACAATCTTTGCATCATCTGCAAACATATTCATGAATGAATTTACAGACTCTGGTAGGTCATTTACATATACAAGGAACAAAAATGGCCCTAAAACTGAACCCTGTGGAACTCCACTACTAACTCTTCTCCATTCAGACACTGAGTGTCTTACTCTAACCCTCTGTTCCTTTCCTTCGATCCCTATCCACTCTATCATAATGTTTGTTGTTATTTTTCTATAAACATTCAGAGCTGTTTAATCACACGTGTTCATTGATTAAATCTTTTACCAATCGTTTCTTTACAGTGTTTACCTATGTCGTGTACATGAGATTCAGTACAAATCTTTACTTTTACTGTAAATAAAAAGAATAATTTATTCTACGTCTAATGATCAATAATTGCTTCACCAATATGGATTCATAGTAAAGTCTCTGGACTATTTTACATTTTATACTTTACATTTTACCTTTTACACTTATATTAGAGAACCTAATAGACCATTTAATGGACACTAAAAATAATCATAGACATACATACATATACAATAGCCGCAATCCAACCCACAAAGGGTAGTAGTAGTAGTAGTAGTAGTAGTAGTAGTAATAGTAGTAGTAGTAGTAGTAGTAGTAGTAGTAGTAGTAGTAGTAGTAGTAGTAGTAGTAGTAGTAGTAGTAGTAGTAGTAGTAGTAGTAACAATTATTAATATTATTATTATTATTATTATTATTATTATTATTATTATTATTATTATTATTATTATTATTATTATTATTATTATTTTTATTATTATTATTATCATTATTATTATTATTATTATTATTATTATTATTATTATTATTATCATTATTATTAATATCATTATTATTATTATTATTATTATTATTATTATTATCATTATAAAACCTATGTTCATTACATAAAAAAAATATTGCCGTATGTGGATAGCTCTGCAAGTAAATGGTAAATTTTAATATTTTCTCTTGTGAATTGAGGAAAATTATACTCCTGTTTTCTTCAGGGCACTACAGAACCTGAATAAGAAGTAGATAAGGTCCACCCTCCTACTTTCTACTGGCCAGAAACTCCCAAGGGTTGATACCCAACTTGGCCAAAGACAAAGTGCTTCAGTCTACCATTTCTTCCGGAAAAAAAAGAAGAAGAAGGAAAATTGTTTGGAAGAAATAAGGAGTGACGAAGTCATGACTAAGCTCCGATGAATCTATGCTGCCCCGACTTATTACTCTGTTCTTAATGTCATTTCAAAAAGTCTTTCCAAGGTAAGGCTTGAGTGAGAAAAAAAGAAAAAAATACTTGGATATCATATTTAACTTAGCATTCCATCGCTTTGGCTACTAGGGGTTGCTATAACTGTAACAAAAGAGCCTGAGGTTGAAGAGCTTTAACACACCTCTGAATTTCTTCACTTTTCATTCGGTTGTTTTGCTTCAAGAAAAGCTTTTCATGGATGAAAAGATGAATATGTTCCCATGCTGCTATCAAGCCCTAAGGCTATAGCCGCTTTGAACTTGATTTGCTTATAGGATTAGAGGGTAAGTGTGTAGCCTAGTGTGTTGGCTGCAAGTACTAACTGGTGTCATCTAATGCGAGTGGCCATACTAGCTGCAGCCGTATCCAGTATGGCCACTCGCATTAATTGACTAACAGTTAGGTGTTGCCGCCGACTCGCCAGGCAATCTTCTTCTCAACGAACAAATTGCGTTCAGCGTGACCGGTCTAATAGTCATCTAAAGCAGATTTCCCCTGCTTATCCTCACCCCACTATTATGGATTTGATATAAGTTGGTACTTCACACAAACTTCATATCGTGAGAAGTCAATCATCACTTTCACGTCCTCTCGGGGTTGAACTCATACACCTCATCCCTCCATCTCCTCTTTGATCTACCTGTACTACAATCACTTAGTATAGCAGACCTTATTATGCCTCGTTATTTTCCCAGAATCCTTCTTCTTTATATGTCCAAGCCAGACAAGCTTGATTTTTATTCTCCCTCATCATCATACTAGGACAGATCTTATAATTCTATTATTTGCCCAGTGGACGTATTTGAAACCATAAATACTCTTAGGACACTCTATATCCAATTCTTCTTTCTCTGGCATCTGCATTCAAAGTTCAGAACCCACTTCATTTACAGCACTGGAGGAGCTACTCTTCCATTCTGCTCCATCTTGACCTTCCCAAATGTGGTTCTCTGTAAGGCCTTCCACTCGTTTCACTCCTACTACTCTTTTGTATGTCTCTTCCCTCACTACTAATTGCTCTTTTCTTTTCTTTTTCTTTTTTCTCTCATATAGGGGAGACTTTGAGAGGACACTTCACAACGTGTGGTCCAATTGATAACTATTTGGCGCTATGCAACCTTATTGATTTGAAGGAGATGTATGGGCGGCGACGTTCATTGAAATATTTTGTCATATGAGGGAACATGAGCCACTGATTAATATTGTTCGGAGGTATGCCATTCATTTGTTAATATAATTTGGAAGTTTAACACTAGCGATAGTATTTGGAAGAATGCGACACACTTAATTATTTGAAATTTTGGGAGTATGAGACCCGCATGGCAAACCATCATACTAACTAAACAGATTATGTAAACAGTCGTCTGTACATTAAGCTCTCTCTCTCTCTCTCTCTCTCTCTCTCTCTCTCTCTCTCTCTCTCTCTCTCTCTCTCTCTCTCTCTCTCTCTCTCTCTCTCTCTCTCTCTCTCTCTCTCTCTCTCTCTCTCTCTCTCTCTCTCTCGTATAAAAAAGAGGAGATATGTATATTGCTTATCATTACTTATTTGAGTAGTAAAGGGATGGTACAGATTTCTTCATAGTTTACTGCTTGCGGTAAGATAAAATTTCAATACATAAATATTAATTACATCTTATCGTTTCTAGATGTTGTAATAAGAAAATATAAATCATATATGTGGATGTGTATGTTTGTGTGTGTATATAATCGCATATATGCATTCTTATGGATAACGCAAAAATAATGCTGTAACTTTTGTTTTTTCAAGTACTCATTTTATCATTGCGAATAGGGCACTTTCTTCAATGCCAAGGTGCAGGAGGCATGTGTTACGGATTGCTTTGGTTTCTCCACTGGAGATAAAGTAGCAGATCCTCTAGATTGCACCCGGTACTACACGTGCAGACCAGATGGATTACCTTCAGAATTTTCAGAAAGATACTTTAACCCAGACGAAAAATGTAATCAAGATACCATGACCTGCCATAAGAGATTTCCTTGTATTCAGCCGTGCAAAAGTTGTGAATTTCACTGCAATGCTAAAAATCCTTCTTACATTGCTGATGTAGAGGACTGTTTTGCCTATAAAGAATCTTTTAATACTGACCCTTGACCCCATTTATATTGCTCCCCAGAGAAGCCTCATTTCAATTTTGATTTAGATACCTGTGACAATAACGAGACGCTATGTTGCAATCTAGGCTGTTCCCCTTACTGTAAAGAGGATATACTCTCTGCTCCAAATCCCTACGACTGCCTTACATACTATGATTGCGGTTTACATCTTCCAGTGCTAGCTACTTGTCCTGTCAGTAAAATATATGATGTTGCACGTGGTGAATGTAGTTACACTGTTGAATACAGGAAATGGTGTCCCATCTCTACTGCCACGCAAAGCAAATAACAACAGAAAATACTATTTCTACTACTTCAGTGCAAAGCATTATGACTACAACAACTGGTACCACGACTTTTTCTGCAATGCAAAGTATTACGACAACAACAGCTGATGCTACAACTTCTTTAACTCTAGCGATTACTATGACTTCCATTTCAAATGCATGAACCAACGACCAATTTTGCACAGAGACTGGGCATTTTCCAAACTGTGAACATTGTGACCTAAGATACTGCTACTGAACATTTACTGAAGAGTATACCAGTGAGCGTGTGTGTCCAGGAGACTACTTGTTTGATCCAGATCCTGATAACCCATTTTGCATCCCACCAGAAGAAAGTTCCCCCCAAACATTGATTAAATCTGAAGGAATGTTTATAGTTCTCTTTTTGATGGATTAAAACCGTAATCATTAGAATATTTTGAATTCAACTCTTTTGGTCTGTTATAACTGTGTCACTTTCTATCACGGAGACGCAGTAAACCGATTTGTTATTGATTGTGGAAAGTTGGTCAAGCGATGATATCGTTTCTCCAACATTAAAAGCCTGATCACAGTTAGTGAATTATTTAGCTTCTCTAAATATTGCCATACTCATTTTATCAATATATTTATTTACTATATAATGATGTTTTTGTATGAGGAAGGTGAGTGTGTGTGTGTGTGTGTGTGTGTGTATATATATATATATATATATATATATATATATATATATATATATATATATATATATATATATATATATATATATATATATATATATATATATATATATATATATATATCTTCTTCTTCTTCCTCTATTTGCGTTCCCATTTTCATATGGGGTCGCATCTCTTCACTAGTCGTCTCCACTGGTTCCGGTCCATCACTTGCTCCTCCTCCAGCTGTCTCTCTCTGAGATCCTCCTTCAGTCGGTCCCTCCACCGTAGTTTAGGTCTTCCTCGTCTACGTCTGCCCTCCACGTCCATCTCCATCACTCTCACACCCACGTAGTCTTCTTCTCTCCTCTTCACATGACCGAACCACTGTAATCTCCTCTCCTGCGCTTTCACCGACGCCTCCACCACCTTCACTGTACCTCTGATCTGGTAATTTCGTATCCTGTCCTCCCTCGTCACCCCACACATTCACCTCAGCATTCTCATTTCTGCGACATCTATCTTCCTTTCTTGTATATGTATATGTATATGTATATGTATATGTGTATGTGTATGTGTATGTGTATGTGTATGTATATGTATATATATATATATATATATATATATATATATATATATATATATATATATATATATATATATATATATATATATATATATATATATATATATATATATATATATATATATATATATATATATATATATATATATATATATATATATATATATATATATATATATATATATATATATATATATATAACCAAATAAGCACATTGCATATGTAAAAACATGAATCATTTTTTACCCCGACCGGGACTCGAACCTAGGAATTATGATTACTAAGTCAAGGCGCTACCAATGCACCACAGAAGGTTAAAAGGAATCCAACCTTATAGCTTATATCTGCTATACTTAGGAATGAACGCATTCTATCTGAATGCCAATATGTTCATATTACAGATTCCTCAACCTCACTCGTGGATTCATTTTCGCATTTAATTCAATTCCCAATCTCATTCGGGCATTACAATAACCAAATAAGCACATTACATATGTGAAAACATGAATCATTTTTTACGCCGACCGGGACTCGAACCTAGGACTTATGATTACTAAGTCAAGGCGCTACCAATGCACCACAGAAGGTTAAAAGGAATCCAAACTTATAGCTTATATCTGCTATACTTAGGAATGAACGCATTCTATCTGAATGCCACTGTGTTCATATTGCAGATTCCCCAACCTTACTCGTGGATTCATTTTTGCATTTAATTCAATTCCCAATCTCATTCGGGCATTACAATAACCAAATAAGCATACTACATATGTGAAAACATGAATCATTTTTTTTACCCCGACCGGGACTCGAACCTAGCACTTATGATTACTAAGTCAAGGCGCTACCAATGCACCACAGATGGTTAAAGGGAATCCAACCTTATAGTTTATATCTGCTATACTTAGGAATGAACGCATTCTATCTGAGTGCCACTATGTTCATATTACAGATTCCCCAACCTCACTCGTGGCTTCATTTTCGCATTTAATTCAATTCCCAATCTCATTCGGGCATTACAATAACCAAATAAGCACATTACATATGTGAAAACATGAATCATTTTTTACCCTGACCGGGACTCGAACCTAGGACATATGATTACTAAGTCAAGGCGCTACCAATGCACCACAGAAGGTTAA
>JAXCGZ010003821.1:152500-190865 GCA_037179515.1 Halocaridina rubra
ATATATATAGATATGAATAATTTTTACCCTGACCAGGGCTTGAACTTAGGTCATATAATTACTTTGTCAAGGCGCTACTAACTACACCACATTAGGTCAAAAGTGAAACACTTTACAGCTTTTATCTGCTATACTAGGGATTAACGCATTCTATCTGAATGCCACTCTGTTCACATATTAGTTTCCCCCAACCTCATTTGTGGCATCAATTTCGCATTTTATTCAACTCCCAATCTCATTCGTGACCAACAATAATCAAATAGCCACTTTACCGTATGTGAAAACATGAATAATTTTTACTCCAACTGGAACTTGAAGCTAGGTCATATGATACTATGCCAATGTGCTACCAACTACACCACAGAAGGTCAAAAGGGAAACACACCTTACAGCTTTTATCTTCTATACTAGGGATGAAAACATTCTATCTGAATGCCACTCTGTTCATATTACAGTTTCTCCCAACCTCACTCGTGGCTTCGTTTTCGTATTTAATGCAATTCCCAATCTCATAGTAACTATATGACCTAGGTTCATGTCCTAGTCGGGGCAAAAGTTATTCAAATTTTCACATATGGTAATGTGCTTTTTTTATTATTGTTGGTCCCGAATGAGATTGGGAGTTGACTTAAATGTAAAAACGAAGCCACAAGTGAGGTTGGAGGAAATTCTAATATGAACAGAGTGGCATTCAGATTGAAGTTCATCCCTAGTATTGCAGAAAAAAGTTGTAAGGTGTGTTTCCCTTTTTAACTATTGTGGTGTAGTTGGTAGCGCTTTGGCATAGTAATTATATGACCTAGGTTCATGTCCCAGTCAGGGTAAGAATTATTCATGTTTTCACATATGCATAGTGGCAGTGAGCACGAGGATGCAAACGTTTTGCGGCCTCCGTATCAGCCGATGCACCTTCGCACTCTATTTCCCTGACGATATTATATCGCAAGTTTGTTATCTGTTTGACCTTAATGCTTTTTTTCAATTCTCTTCAAAATATTCGATTGCATTAATCGGTAGAAGAGGAGGAGAATGCTGGAGAACGAACCTCTATCTGCAAACGTTTTGGCGCTTTCGTATCAGCTGGTGCTTCTCAGGCACAATAACTTATTCATTAAATATTAATTACTCACCCTATTTGGTTTTATCTAATTGTCAAGATTAGAGTATTATTAATATTCCTAGGTTCTAAGCGTTTTTCTATCTTCTTTACATATTGCCCATGCTGCTCAAAATCTTAACGTAAACAAAGTCAGCTGAGACAAAAAGAAAACGATATAATTTGTTACAAAGAAAACGTATATCGTACTGTACATGGGAAACTTAAATGAAATATATATATTCTCTACACACTATTTCCATGACGATATTATATCGAAAGATTGCTTGATGTTTTTTTTAATGCTTTTTTCAATTCTCTTCACAATTTTTGATCGCATTAAGCGGTAGAAGAGGAGGAGGAAGCGAGAGAACGCATCTATGTTTGCAAACGTTTTGCCACTTCAGTATCAGCTTACGCACACTCGCACGCTATTTCCCTGACGACATTATATCAAAAGTTTGTTTGCTGGTTGTTCTTAATGCTTTTTTTCCATTATCTTCATGATATTCGATCGCATTAAGTGGTAGAAGAGGAGGAGGATGGTGGAAAAGTGTCACCGAGGTAGTTAATTATTTATTAAAATTATTTTTTTTTTTTTTGCATGGGTGGTCTTCGCTAATTTTGTATGTTTTTATTGTTATTTTTTAGGGGCGTTACTCCAATTTCGAGGATTATAAACACTGGCAGTGCCCTGTGGTGGCGGGCACAACATCAAAGAATAGCCTCAACGTATTCCCTGCGTGTCGTAAAAGGCGACTAAAAGTGGACGGGGTGGGGGGACTAGGAATCCCCCCCTTGTATCAACCTCCTGCGAGATGTCAAAGAAGAAGGGGTGTAGAGGGAAGAATAACTTCTCCCCAAACTCTAGTTTTGGGGTGTTTAAATGTGCGTGGTTGTAGTACGATAGAGAGCAAAAGATGTGAGATGGGATATATGTTTGGTAGGAGGAGGATGGATGCATTGGCATTGTGTGAGACGAAGATGAAAGGAAAAGGAGAAGTGGCATTTGGTGATGTGACGGGTAGGGTGTCTGGGGTTGAAAGGGGGAGAGCGAGAGAAGGTTTGGCATTATTGCTGAGTGAATGGATGGTAAATAAGGTAGTGGAATGGAAAGAAGTGTCATCTACGCTGATGTGTGGGCTTTTGTTAGTGCGTATGGGCCAGAATGTGAGAGAAGTAAGGAAGAGCGGGATGAATTCTGGAATGAGTTAACTAGATGTGTGGATGGCCTGAGTAGAAGGAGCTATGTAGTTGCGTTGGGTGACTTGAATGCCAGAGTTGGTGATGGAGAGATAGAAGGTGTTGTAGGAAAGTATGGGGTACCATGTAGGAATGAGAGTGGCGAGAGACTGTTAGATATGGGTGTGGAGCAAGAGTTGGTGATAGGTAATAGTTTATTTAAGAAGAAGTTAATAAATAAGTATACATGGATGAGAGTGGCAAATGGAAGAGTGAAAGAGTATTGATGGATATATATATATATATATATATATATATATATATATATATATATATATATATATATATATATATATATATATATATATATATATATATATATATATATATATATATATATATATATATATATATATATATATATATATATATATATATATATATATATATATATATATATATCTCATTTACTAAATGAAACAAATTAAACACAAATTGATTATATTCTGGTAAGGGAGGAGGACAAGAAAATAATTATGGATTGTAAAGTTATGCCAAATAAATCTGTCGTAGGTCAACATAAATTTGTAGTGGCAGATTTTAGGTCGAGATTAGTGAAGTGTAGAAAAACCCCAGGCAGGAATAGGAGGATCAAAACTTGGAAGCTTAATTGGGAGAAGGCAAGAGAGATCGGAAATAAAGTGGAAAGAGCACAAGAAGAGAGATATGTGAATGGAATGCCAGAGTCACCTGAAGGGATATGGGTTGATATGAAGTAGATTGTGGTTTCAGCAGCAGCAGAGGCGTGTAGCAGGACAAGTGGTAGGCAGCAGCAAGAAAAAGCAACAAGGTGGTGGAATCAAGATATTCAAACAGCTGTGAATTAGAAGAGTATAGCCAGAAGAACCTTGTAAGAAAATAACAACCAGCAAACAAGAGAAGAGTACAGACGAACAAAGAAAGTAGCAAAGAGAATGGTAGCCATTGCAAAGGGAGAAGCATAGAGAGAGTGGTATGAGATGATGGGAACACCAGAGGGGATAAGATGATTTACAAAATTGCGGAATCGAAAAGAAAAAACAGGCAGGATGTAGGAGAAGTAGGAATCATAAAAGATGAAAATGGAAATATCCTAATAGAGGAAGGAGAAGTCAAGAGAAGGTGGAAAGAATATTTTTCACATCTCTTAAGCACTGAAAACGATTGTGAAAAACTAAAAAATGTCCCTCCAGTAGAAGGACCGATAGCAAACATCAGTGAAAGTGAAGTAGAAAATACTATAAAGAAAGGAAAATCAAATAAAGCTGCAGGAAAGTCAGAAGTAGCAATAGCAATGATCAAAGCTTTGGGAAATCTAGGAAAAGAGTGGGTCCATACACTGTTGGATAAGATCTGGGATGTATAGACATCTTTAATTGCCTAACGACACTCCCCACCACCATACTGAAATATCTCATATTACATACTGAATCATAAATACTTCTATGAGAGCCTTACAATTTTCTGACTATCATTATTTTACAAAAACGACTCAGAGCTATCTAAGAAACTGACTTATGAAACTATTACAATCTCATGCAATTATCTAACAGAGTACAGTAATATCAAAATTAATATGCAAAAAACTGCAATCAAGTCACAAAATCAAACTTAAGTATTCTCAATTGCAACATAAAGCTAGAATGCATTGGCAAAATTACTTAAGAACAAAACCAAGTAAGCTATTTCATTAATCAACCAGTACACAATACATTTGGACATGATGTATGAAAGCACTTTTAAAACAAAACATTTGTCATAGTGTGAAAACTTAAAAACATTCACAGTTACAATATATAGCTAGTAAGCATTGGCAGAATTACTTAAGAAAAAAGCTAATTAAGCTATTTCATTAATCAAACAGTACACAATACATTTGGACATGATGAATGAAAGTACTTTTAAATCAAAACATTTGTTATGGTGTGCAAAGTTAATAACATTCACAATTACAATATGCAATTACTATTCAAGGGCAAACTGATATGAGAACTTAATGGACATATTATAAACATATTCGTCTATGATCTTTCTTCACAAAGATCTGCATACCACCTCTCAACCTAAGAATAAATGAGGAGTGGATTCTTCCGCAAACTCAGTGAGCACAAAGATTAAATCATGATTCAAAACAATGATGATATTGAAGCAAAACAATAATAATATTTAAGCAAAACAATGATAATATTGAAGCAGAAAACAACTTATTATGAATTTTTCAAATTTCACAATTTATCAAAGGCACTTTTTCTAATAAACTTATATCTAAGGGAGACTGAAGTTTTTTCTTTCACTTTAAATTATCTTAAAGCTAAAATAAAATAAAAAAAAATATAAATTGTCTTTTAGCGTCGTGGTTAAAGACGGTGGGGACATTTTCTTTCCCATTTTTTCAGTTCTAAGACGTGGGGGAGCATGCTTTGTAATTTAACTAATAAGGGATTTTCCATGCCCTTCCTTTCTCTTTTCCCTAAAGTTAGGACATGTATGAGGATTCTTTCTTTCCCACTCTTAATTTTTTTTAATTTTTCATTTCCTCAGTACCCCCAAGGGTTATCATTGCTTAGGACTTGCCAATTCATTCTTCAATTCTCACTCCTCTGCTCGTCGTCTTCATTTGCAGGCCCGGATTTGTACACATACCACAAATCCTCTTCTTCTCTGGAGGTGGCAAGACAAAGTAAGGAAAGCGTCGATGCATCATCCAGCTTAACTGGAACCCCTCCCGCCCGGCTTCATTTGTTTCTTGAGGTGGCTCTTGAATATAACCACCTCTTACGAATACCTGCAAAGTCACAGCGCCTCTCACTTCAGTAGCTGAAAAACACACTCACACTGAAGTGGATTCTCAGGACGAAAATTAGAGCTTAATGTCGCTAATACAATTGCAGAAAGAATACATATGACCTCTCCACACAAACAACGGCCTTTTGTCTGCATCCGGAGAGTATACTTCGCCTCCCTGCATCTGCAGGCGATTGCAATCTCTCCCATGGGTAAAAGGGACTGGTTTGTAACAATCAAACTTGAAAATTGCTGGTCGGGGCTGCGGGAAATAGGGTGGTGAGGGAAAGTATGTGTCTACACCATTAAATTATTATTTCAAGATACTTAGGACTTAGCTGAGAAACTGATACATAACATTACTCTATTATAGATATAAAAAAAAACAGTCATTAAATGCTGAGAACAGCCATTAAAGAAATATTCTCATTAGCAGTGACTACAGTAACATCAAGCATGAATTCAAGATAAAAGATACAAATCATTTGGTTACTCCTGGCAGCATATACTAAAATAACAATTATGCAAAAGGTCATGATGTGATAGCAACAATAACAGTTAGCATAATAATAATAATACTCAGGAATAGCAGCGCATATGCAATTGAGACTGGCATTTCAAAGCAAGAACAGAGTCTTACACTAATACTTCACAATGATGCTCTTTCTATAACTGTCTCCTTTGGCTATTCGAATACCTGCAGTCATAATATGTATATATATCTGCATATATGTTTGGAGCATAAGCATCAACTTTCTGGTTACCCAATTTTGTCACTGGGAGCTTTATCTATTTTCTAAAACAATTGCAATATGTGGCAGAAAAACTCATATAATAATCAGTTCTACTGATGTCTTATCAGGATTTATGCAATATCAGCATGCAAAAACTTATCAACTGAATAAAACTTGGGCACACTTATCATCTGGCAAATTCGCAAAGAAATTTAAAAAGAATCAATGAACATAATAGTTTGTCAACACAGAAATAAAAATTTTTCAGTATGTAAAGGGTAAAAGGATGAGAGAGAGAGAGAGAGAGAGAGAGAGAGAGAGAGAGAGAGAGAGAGAGAGAGAGAGAGAGAGAGAGAGAGAGAGAGAGAGAGAGAGAGAGAGAGAGAGAGAGAGAGAAAAAAAATACGTTTTTCTTAAAAAAAAAAAAACATATAATTTTCGTTTGTAAAGCCCTTCTTTATGACTTGACTTCCTGCCCAACTTTACATATGGACAGAGTGCAACTGCAATCATTTTCTAGCATATAAAAAGAATAAAAAAATTAGTGTACAACTGCAGAAACATCGAAGTACAAATCCATTCCTTTCTGTTTAACATTGCAAAGGACTTTACTGAAATGAGCATACACATCCTTGTCTATTATGACAATCTTTTCTCTTTCTATAAATCAGAGGGTTGAGTCAAAGCACACATTCGCTATATGTCAACATAAACCTGATGAAATCTAAGCAAAATACTACAATCATATGTGATAATATCTCTACTACTATCAACAAAATTACAATGATCTTTTCTGAATAAATTACTTAAAAGGACTTAAGTATCATTATTTTTAAAATTCAAACACAAAATATAAGCTCTGAGAATCTCAATTATCTTAATTAGCTCAATTATAATTAAAAGTTTCATGACAATGATAATTAATTAACAATAATTATCTCTAGATAATCTTTTTCAAAACTCTTAAATTATAATATATCAAAGGGATAGAGATATTAAAGATTTCTTCAACACAAAAATAAACTATATAGCAAAAACGGGTATCTGAAAAAATATAAAATGTTTGTCTCTGTGTATGTAATAATAAAAATAAAAAATCATATTTCATTTGCAACATTAAAGAATGCATTTTGCTTAAGTTTCATAATCTCATAAGGAGTTGTACATGAACAATTAACATATATATATTCTTCTATTATCTCAAATTTGAATTTTTTCAAATTACTATTCAATAGAACTACCTCAGGAGACAGGGGGGAGTTATGCATTTTTCTCCTTTGCATACTTACAGTCAGGCAGGTACTTAACTAACTTCTTTTTACTCACTTTCCTTTTCCTACCCAAAAAATACTGCACACTATCTGTCTTCTGGCCTTCAACTGGCTAGCTTTCACGGGGAGTTTTGCGTGTAGGAGCTGTTCCTCCCCTGTCTCTTTGGTTTATGGATCGACTTCGTCTCCTTCAAATACAGGAAACGGGGTGTTTGACATTCTTGTTGTCATTTCTTGTGAATTCACACTCCCTTCTTCATGACCAAGCTGAAATAATTTTGACAAACATTATCATGGCTGAAAGTTTCAGTTTTATTTTATTAGTCTGACATATCCCTTTGGACAAATAATGTATATACTGCAGCTAGAAAGGAAAATAAAGAAGCTTTCATAGATTCACGTCCTTTATCACGTAATATCTGTCTTGGAATTCTCGGAAATCGAATAATAATCTCATTGGCGAGTAGGGGACGAAGAAAAAACAATAAAACTTGCAGCTCAACCATATCTGGGCAGGTGGAGAATCTCTTTCTCAAAAATATCCCTCAAAAGATATTGCAACAGCTACATCACCTCCCATAAAAATACCCTGCTATGGCCTGCACAAAGACCCGGTGGAGCAGGGGAACGATCCTCGCAGATTCTCCCCCATCATGCTTCCCCAACGGTCTTTCCTGCGATTTCACCCCCTAGAGCAACCCCCCCATTATACCCCCAGTCAGTCATACCCATTCTCTCCCGCAATTGCTCACATTCAAACTTGCATTCCCTTTCTATCTGTGTAATTTCCCCCCTCCCCTAACTTTGAAGGAGTGAGTGGGTGAAATCTTGTTTGGGCCACTTGGTCACATGACTCTGTCACCAGTCCTAGGTCCCCCTCTACTCCCAAGAGGGTGTGTTATGGCTACACAATAACTTCTTTCCTCCAACACTGAGGGCATGAGCTTGTTGACAGTCTCTCGAGGCGCATCCCTCACTGCTATTAGACCCCATTCTTTCTCCCCTCTAAGCTACATTAGGGTTACACAAAAAAAAACCTACCTCATCACAGCACAAATTCACTCGAGCTTACTCTTATTTTCGCCTGCATAGCGCGATATTAAAAACTCATATCTAAATAAAATCACAACCTTCTCTTATTCTTCAAAAAGACATGCTACACACATATTGTAATATCAATATCTTCGTCATAAAGACATTAAAAAAGCTATCTGTCATTTATATCTTTCTCTCGCCAAAATATAACCCCCGTGAAAAAAAAAGAACCTTGAAAACAGGTGCAAGGATTTTATCACTCGATTTCTTACACTTTAAGAGATTAATGTAAAAATTATTTTACACGTACATTAAATCTTCTCACTTAAAATCAATAAATTTGCTTTCTTAAAAATCAATTTATGCATTACTACAAATAAATTGAACACATTTCAAATGAAATTTCTCATTACAAAATTCAAATAATAACAAAAAATGAAGGTTATTACTGCTTATAGCTATTAGTGCAAATTATCCATGTTAGTAATGGGTACATAAATTCTACTTTTATTAACTTACTAGGAGCCACACCCCTCATAGGCAGGTTGGCTGAGTCAAAGCATCTCTACAAAGTAAAATGGCAACATCTGCCAACCTCAATTTCTTCTAATAACTGTCCCATTACTCACTGGATACAGATTACAAGTACTTAGCTATTTTGAGAAACTGCTTGTAGAATATCTCGGCCGCAGGCAATGGTGGAGGTGGCTCTTCTTTCTTCTGGGCGCAGGAGATTCCCTCCAAATTCTCCATCTCTCTTGTAAAATCGACGAAACGTCATCTTCTTGGTTGGATCCGGCAACATTTACTTCTTGTAAGGAGCTTTTTCACTCAAAGATCCGTTCACATATCGACCTCCTGTGACAGTGGCGTCCATGAAGGAGCTCATTGTACTTTTACTGCTGGGGGCCTTGTCAATTCGAGAGCGGGGAGAGTGACTGGTTTTGGTAACATGATACTGTTGGAGAAGGGGGAGCTCAGACTTTCTCAGCATTGCTTTCTCGCTGCTTGTAAGCGTCTAGAAGTTTCTTCATCACTCGAACATTTCTTCCATAGATGCTATATATTTTTTCTTCTGTATTTTTAATTCTTCTTTCTCTTTGTTGAAATATCAGTGTGGATTGATCCCGAGCTGTACACCAGCGTCGCGTGAATATTATTCCACCGAGTGTCACCAGTGTCGTGTGAAATCCCACTGAGTGTCACCAGTGTCGTGGTGTAATCCCACTAGTTGTCACCAATGTCGTGTGAGCACAAAATCACATGAGGGTTCTCAATATGGTGGGATTTTCATCCCACTATTTTACACCAATAATTGTGGTGTTTTTTCTTTTGGTAGCGTGGTTGGTGATAATCATATAGCCTCTTCTTTATATGTACTTATTTCTAGGTTAACACCATTCTTCAGAGATCCCATTACTACAGTTCCTGTCATGAATGATTCCAGATTCCCACCCCCAAGGGGGAGGCTAGCTAAACTGTGGACATTACTATATGTGAAAACATGAATAATTTTTTACTCCGACAGAGACTTGAACCTGGGATACATAATTACTGTGCCAAGGTGCTACCAACTACACCATAGAAGATCTTAAAAGAGAAACAAACCTTACAGCTATATCAACTATACGAGGAATGAATGTATTCTATCTGAAGACCACTCTGTTCATATTAGGGTTTCCCCCAATCTCACTCGTGGCTTCGTTTTTGTATTTAATTCAAATCTCAACCTCATTTCGGACCAACAATAATCAAATAAGCAAAATACCATATGTGAAAACATGAATAATTTTTAACCCCGAACGGGACTTTAACCTGGGACACATATATACTGTGCCAAGGTACTACCAACTATACCACAGAGGATCTTAAAAGGGAAGCAAATCTAACAAGTATATCTGCTATACAGGAATGAACGCATTCTATCTGAATGCCACTCTGTTCATATTACAGCATCCCCCAACCTCACTCGTGGCTTCGTTTTTGCATATAATTCAAATCTCAATATCATTTGTGACCAACAATATGTATTCACATATGGAAATGTGCTTATATGATTATTCTTTTTTTATGAGTGTAACACCAGGACAAGAAAAAACTTCCCTCATCAATAGAGACCCGGGCACGAGATAATACCAAGATGAAGGAAAAGAAATAGGTTAAGGACAAGGCAGAAATTAGGTAATGCCACACAAAGGAAACCGAAAGACAGAAGAAACAGTCAAAGTACAGAGGTCCCAGAGATATAGGGGACTAGACTCTGAGATGATGATAGATCTGTATTTTGAAGGACGATAGGTCATAAGAATTAGGAAAGCTAGAAGGAGGAAGAGAGTTCCTGAGTCTGGAGGTAGATGGGAAGAAGTAGTCGTTGCACCAACCAATCCGCGAGCTACAAATCTCCACACAGTACCTGTCAGATGAGGACACTTGGCGAGTGTTACGCAGCCTCGGCAGTGGGGGAGGGATGCAACTCGCCAACTCATCAGAGCAGTGATGGAAGTAGTAGCGATTGAAAAGACAAAGGGTTGATACCTTACTTCGAAGAGAGAGAGAATCCATATTAGAAGTAAGAAAAGGATCATTAAAGAATCTGACTGCTTTAGATTCAACCCAATAAAGGAGATAAGTAAAAGAAGAAGCACCCCAGATGTTTGAGTAGTATTCTAAGCAAGGACGAATAAGACCTTTATATGCTTTAAATAACTGTAAATAGGAAAAGTTATGATGAAAACAAAACAAAACCCCCAATTTCCTAAATGAAGATTTAAAAAAATTTGGATTGTGTGACTCCTCCATGACAATTTAGAGGCTATGAGAATTCCTAATATGTTTATTGAATTTAGAGTTTAAATTTCGTTAGTTTCGAAGACAATAGGGTTATCAGGAGGAGAAGATAAAGAGATAGCCTGAAACTGTGTCTTGGAGGCATTGAATTTAACTAAATTTTGAGTGCCCCACTCAGATACTCTCTGCAAATCTGAGTTGAGAGTAGAAAAAGAGTAATACGAGACTGATTACGAATAGCAGATGAAGGTTGTGAAGAAGAGGCAGAGGAAATGTGAAGGGTCGAATCATCAGCAAGAGCATGAAGAAGAGAGGAAGATGGGGATTGTCGAAGACCATTGATGAAGAGAAGGACCAGAGTAGGTGAAAGAACAGAGCCCTGTGGAACACCACTGGTAACAGAGAAAGGGTTAGATGTCGCACCAACAACAACTACAGATATAAAATGACCAGTAAGAAAACTGGAAGTCAGAGAAAAGAAACAAGGGGGAAAGCCATAGGCAGGGAGTTTGGCCAGAAGAACCTTGTGCCAGACTCAGTTTAAAGCCTTAGAGATATCAAAGACAACAACAAAGGATGCGCCATAGTTCCTCAGAGAAGATGACCATACATCAGTAAGATAGGACAGGAGATCACCCATGGACCTTGCCTTGTATTCTACAAAATATCCCAAACTACAGTCATACCAAAATAAACAGCAAAGAGCTAATGAAACAATCCCCTATACGCGAGACTACAGAAAGAGACACGATACAAACCTCTCTTATCGCCGTCCACGCACAAGAAACTTCTCCTTGAGTGATGGCTCTTACAACCCTAGACACTCACCTAGGCATACAAACTTTGGGAAGGCCCGATCATACCACGGCACGTACTCAAACCAGCGTTACACATCCAACGGCAGGTACAGACACCAGGATCCATGGGCTAACCCCAGAACACACTACAATGATGAATTCCCAGCAGAATCACACAGTCGAAACTACAACTATGACTATGGATACCACCCCAATGAAACATGGTAAGAATGTAACATTAGTACATGTGAACGCTCAGTCCCTGCTCGCTCATTTTGAGGAAATAATAATGCTAACAAAAGACTACAATATAGACATCCTCTGTGTAAGTGAAACTTGGCTTCCTCCTACAACTGAAAATAGATATGTGAATATCCCAGAGTTTAAAATATTTCGCAATGACCATGGCCGAGGGGGTGGGGTTTGTATTTATGTTAGAAATTATCTTAGTGCATCAGAAATAACCACAGGTTTAGAAAAAACTGAGGAGCTCGAAGATTTATGGATCACTGTGCAGTATCAGAAACTTCCATCTTTCATTGTAGGGTGTGTTTAACGTCACCCTAAAGCACCTACCAGTTCATTCAGTCATCTGCTAGAAGCATTAAGAAATATCTGTGTGCGTCATAAACCCATATACATACTTGGTGATTTTAATGATGACTTGCTCTCAGCAGATAACAAAATGAAAAGGGTGATCAACACTGTGAAGTTAACACAAATAGTGACAAAACCGACCCGAATAACCCTCAATTCTAGGACTCTTATAGATCTGATAATAACAAATAAAGTGGAAAGTATACCCTATTGGGACGTAGTTCGCTGCCCAATTGCAGGCCACGAGCTGAACATTGCTATGCTAAACATAAACAAGCCCAAAAGGAAGCCTCTCCTCAAGAAATTCCGGTGTCTAAAAAATTACTTCCCTGATATCTTTTGTGAAACATTAATCAACAACACAAATGCACTTAATAGAATTAAATACACAGATAACGTCGATTTGCAGGTTGAGATTCTAACAAAAGTCTTCCTTGAATGCACCCATTGTAACAAGAAAAATAACCCGCCCCTCAGCCCCCTGGCTAACTAATGACATCGAAGAGGCAATGCAAATCAGAAATCAAATACAAAAAGAGCTAAAAATGAATAGATATGATATGACTCTCCGAGAGCGTTATAAAACAGAAAAGAAACGTGTCAGATCTCTCATCAGTGTAAGTAAAAAAGACTTTTACAAAAAACAATTTAATGACTCTAGACATGATACAGCAGCAACATGGAAAGTGATGAGAAGCATGATACCAAATGAAAAGGGTCCCTCAGAAAGTTATGAAAATATTACGGAGTTGAAAGACAAAGCAGAAAACTTTAATAACTATTTTGCTAACGTTGGCAAAAATACATATGAAAAATACACTCAAGAAAACATCAACTCAGTGAATATGAGTAATTGCTTAAATGACAATTCTTCCAATGAAAACACAAGAGAGTACTTCAAGATAATTCCTATCGATTGTGCTACCCTAATTCTTACCATAAAGAGCCTAAGAAACTCTGGCTCTTATGGTTCAGATGGTATACCATTTCAGTTCATCATAGATGCTCTACCCATGATTGCATCCTATATTCTAACTATTATGAACACTTCCATTGTTTCTAAAAAGTTTCCTGACTCTTGGAAAATAGCACATGTAATACCTCTGCATAAAAAGGGGGACAGAGAAGATGTGACAAACTATCGTCCCATTTCCCTGCTACCCATTTTCTCTAAAATATTAGAAAAAATTGTTGCGTGCCAACTTATGTCATATTTAGAATCAAATAAAATAATAAGTATTAACCAACATGGTTTCAGACCGAAACTTTCGACGGAAACTGCACTGCTTAAAGTTACGAATAGTATATATAATAAAATAGATATGAAAAAATATCTCTTCTCGTATTATTAGACTTATCAAAAGTCTTCGACAGTGTAAACCATGAAATTCTTTTAAGTAAATGTATTAACTTAAATATTGATCCAAGCTGGTTTAGCGAGTATCTATCTAATCGTAAACAGTCCATACGTCTTAACAACATTATCTCTGTGCCAAAAAATGTATCATTTGGTGTTCCACAGGGATCAGTACTTGGTCCTATCCTCTTCTCCATTTACGCAAATGATCTATCTTCTTTCATTTCTGACTGTTTAGTCGTACAATATGCAGATGACACTCAACTACTCCTTAGTGGTGATATTAATAATCTCCCAGAGCTAACTTTAAGAGCAGAAAACACTCTGTCAAAAATTAAAACCTATTTCCAAGAAATTGGGCTGTGAATTAACGAAAGTAAAACACAGTGCATATTTATTGGTTCAAGGTTCCACATAGCACAAATTCCAGAAAACACAACAATTAATTTTTGCAACAATATTATCACACCTAGCAAAACAGTCAAAAACCTGGGAATTCACTTTGATAACCACATGTTGTTTGATTCCCACATAGATAAAGTATGCAAAAAGGTTACAGGAACATTAATGTACTTATCACGTATAAAAGACAATTTTGAGACTACCACTCGAATAACTGTTGTTGAATCTCTAGCCCTAAGTCACATTAATTACTGCACAACTGTTTGGGGAGCTACCACTAAGACTCAGATAAACAGAATACAGAAGCTTATTAATTTTGCAGCTCGAGTTGCCCTGGGAGGAATAAGAAAATATGACCACATCACACCAGCTCTCAATAAACTTGGGTGGCTGCGGGCAGAAAATAAGGTCGCTTATGCTATTTATGTTTTTGTATTCAAAATTTTGGACCATCATTATCCTAGCTGGCTATTTGATTTAAAAACAGTCAGGGATATAAGGGGAACCAACACAAGACAGAGCAGTGAGCTCTTTATTCACAGAACAAACACAGAAGCAGGTTCAAAGATGATCACTATCAAAGGGCCAACACTCTGGAATAATATTCCAGAGCATCTTAAAAATGCATCCTCCTTCACTGCTTTCAAAGGCAAACTATATAGTTTTCTTTTGGACAAATAGTTGCTGCTCATTAAGAACTAATTATTCTCATTGTAAGGAAACAAATATGGAAATGATGCCGATAATAACGATCCTGTATCTAGTGGCATACTTACTACTTTATTATTAACATTATTGTTAACATTTTTATTACAGCATTATTATTTTCTATGAAAGCTACATTTAATTTAACTATATGTCTAACCCTCTTATTTATTAGTTTAATTACATGTCTACTTATAAGTTTCTATTAATGTTGAATAACCATTGTGCAAAATGGAAGTAAATGTTTTTGTTTGTTTGTTTGTTTGTTTGTGGAAGCCGTACTGGTGATCGGAGATAAGTGAGTTAGATTCAAAGCATTTGAAGAAGTGAGCATTGAGCAAAGTTTTGAAAACTTTAGCAATAGAGAAGGTTTCGGTAATAGGTCAGTAGTTTGATGGAATAAAGCGGTCACCCTTCTTAGGAACAGGTTGAACTAGAGCATGTTTCCAGGATGAAGGATAGATACTGGTTGACAAAATGAGGCGTAAAAGATGATGAAGCATGGGAGCCAGTTCATCTGCAAACTCCTTAAGGAACCTTGCAGGGATACCATCGGGACCAGATGCCTTGTTCGTCATTAGTGGAGGAAGAACCTTATGAACTTTACGTGAAGAAAGGATATGGGAGAGCATAGGGTTAGAGAAGGGTAAAGATTGAGGAACAAGTGTGCTGGAATCATTCATAGAAGAGTTGGCAGAAAATCAGAGCCAAAGAGAGTGGCTTTGTCAGTGGGAGAGCAAGCTATAGAACCATCAGAATAAATGAGAGGGGGAAAGCTTGAGTTTCAGAAGTTTACGAGAGATTTTTGGCTAAGGACCAGAAGCATTTGTCAGTGGGAGAGGAGTTAAGGTCATCAACTTTCCTTCTATAAAGGAAGCTTTAGACCGAATTTGAAAAGTACAGCGATTCCTAGCTACAATAAAAGCAGAGCGAGTTAAATCAGAAGGAGAGGATTGGTAAGATAAGTGTGCCCAATTCCTAGCCTGGATAACCATGAAGCAGGCATGGTCAAACCAAAGTTTTGGAGGTGAGAAAATTTTTGTAGAAGAGGGGATAAATGCCTCTTTTTCCAAGTTCATGATCTCAGCAACTTTTAGAGCTACCTGATCAGGGTTGTGGGACCAAAAGCAGTAGTCATCCCAAGGGAAGTCAAAGAGGATGTTACACAAATTTTCATGTTGGGTATGCTCAAAGTGCCAAAGGTGGTACTGAGTAGGAAGGATTGGTGGAGGGGAGCAAAAATGGAAGAGATTGAGATCATAGAGTGGTCAGATTTACCATGAGGGGAAAGCACAGAATAAGAGTAGCTTGAATGGGTAAAAGTAAGAAATAGGTCAAGAATGTTTGCTGCATGTTCATGACGATCGGGAACACGAGTAGGATGTTTGATAATTTGCTCCAGATCATGAGTAATATAGAAAGCAAGGGCCTCACTTCCTTCCACATCAGTGTGAGAAGAATGAAGCCACTCGCTGTGATATACATTGAAGTCTCCAATGTAGAGAACTTCGGCATGTGGGTGAGAAGATAGCAAGGACTCAGTGGAGTTTGGAGAACAGTAGCAGAAGCAAAGGAAAATAGTGGTAGTGGAGAGATAGACTTTTAGCCAGAGAACATCAAAGTCAGGAGATTCAAGGTTCATGAGCCTCGCAGCAGGAGTAATAGTGTTGCAGCAGGCTCAAACCCCACCTTTGGAACGAAAACGAGTATACATATTATAGTGGGAGATTTGAAATGAGTCAGTGGAAGCATGAATAGACAGGTAGGTTTCAGATAGGAAGAGGAGATTAGGGAGGAAAGTATCCAAGTGCTGTTCCACAGATGAAAGATTAGAGTTCAGCCCACGAATGTTAGAATAGTGAAGAGTGAAAGAAGCAGATCTATTGGGAGGTGCAAGGCTAAGGGCAGAACCATTACTACCACCAGGCGTTTCTGCCCTCAAGCCAATAGTGGAGTCAACATGATCCCCAGAGATACTTCGCACCCCTCTATGCCAGGTACTGGAGGCCATTAGCTGTGGACCTTCCATAAATAATAACTAATATGAGGAAACTAGAGAGAAAAGGAGACAGACGTGTGGAGTGTTGTGACTTGACAAATGCAATGGAATAGCAAAAGATGTGTAATGAATACGCCAGAATATTCAATGTAGATGTAGGCATGAGGAAAAGAACCGTCCTGAAGGAAGACTCAACCCGTAACTGTCTGGACTAGTCCTAGCTGTATCTTAATACCTTCAGTCGTAGTCTTTCAACGGGAGGATGTTGCCATCTTGATCCCAAATGAGATTAAAATTTCAATTAAATGGAAAAATGAAGCCACGAATGAGGCCAGGGGAAACTGTAATATGAACAGAGTGGCATTCAGATGGGATGCATTCATTACTAGTGTAGCAGATATAGCTGTAAGGTTTGCTTCCCTTTTAAGATCTGTTTTGTAGTTGGTTGTGCCTTGGCACAGTAATTATGTGTCCCAGGTTCAAATTCCTGTAGGGGTAAAAAATTATTCATGTGTTCACATATGGTAATGTGCTTATTTGATTATTGTTTGTCCCAAATGAAACTGAGATTTGAATTAAATGCAAAAACGAAGCCAGGAGTGAGGTTGGGGGAAACTGTAATATGAACAGAGTGGCATCCTGAAAGAATCCGTTCAATCCTAGTATAGCAGATATAGCTATAAGGTTTTCTTCCCTTTTAAGACCTTCTGTGGTGTAGTCGGTAGCACCTTGGCACAGTAATTATGTATCCCAGGTTAAAATCCCGGTTGGGGTAAAAAATTAATTATGTTTTCACATATGGTAATGTACTTCTTGAATATTTGTTGGTCCCAAATGAGATTGTGATTTGGATTAAATGCGAAAAGAAGCCACGAGTGAGGTTGGGAGAGACTGTAATATGAACAGAGTGGCATTCAGATAGAATGCGTTCATTCCTAGTATAGCTGATATAGCTGTAAGGTTTTTTTCCCTTAAGACCTTCTGTGTTGTATTTGGTAGCGCCTTGGCACAGCAATTCTCCGACTGCTGACATTGCATGAAAATGTATTCCTATACTCGTATTGCCCATGACAAAGGCCGCAATTCCCCCCTTGTAAGGATGTTGGCCCAGTCAATCCATTCAGCTTCTTGGGTTCTGGTTGGAGAACCCTACTCATATATCAGTATGTATAAATGTATGTAAGTATGTATGTATGTATGTATGTATGTATGTATGTATGTATGTATGTATGTATGTATGTATGTATGTATGTATGTATGTATGTATGTATGTATGTATGTATGTATGTATGTATGTATGTATATATATATGTATGAAGTGTGTTCGTGCTTGATTGTAAACATGCATGCATGTATATTTGTTTGCATCTTTGCAAATTTGTATATGTGTTTATGTGCTTGCATTGTCGTAGTGATTTTAATCACTTACATTACTTTTAATCAGAAGGGTGCAAGGTAAGAATGGACAAGCGGTGGTTCCTTTATCTTAATTTATTCTAGAGTACAAGATATTCGACGCCTCAATGCCCCCCACCCTATGACTATCAAAATCTATGATCTATTCGTGCCACTGGTAAGATTTTGACTAACTGAGCTCCGTCTGCCTCGAGGATTCTTGAAATACCCCATGTCGTGAAATCCAGTTCTGCCAATAGACTTCAGGTTCAAAGAGGAGTCCCTCCTCTTTGGGGAGGGGCTATTTCAGCAGGCCTATTAAACAGAAGAAGTTCTAAATCGCTGCAGCTATTGGGGCCTCTCTCTCTCCAAGGTGTGTACCTACCAATGTAGGTCAAATGTTTACAACCTTTGGGTGGTGTTTTCGAGGACCGAGGGTCCCTTTTATTTTAGGCCTATTGGAGTGCATGGCGGCGGAAATTAGTTGGATATGTCTAGCCATAGATCTTGGAGGCACGAAGGGGAAGCATGGTCAGGACCCAAAAACCCAATAAAAGTGAGGGCATGTAATAAATCATCTGTGCCCTCGACTGTTACTCCTCAAGATTTGTTACAGTTTCAGATTCTGGCTTCAGCAGGCTTTTATGTGACTTCAGCAAGACTTCAGTCACGCGACATCCTTCCCAACCAAAACTGAAATATCTTTTATTTCAGCAGCAGCATTGGTTATCTTTTGAGAGCTCTTGGATATATCCTAGCTAACATTAGTTTGCAATAAAAACGGGGCCGAATTATTTAAGCTATTATCTAAGAATTCCTATTTCTATGAACTCTAAGCATATTACAGGAACATAGCATTATTCTTATAGATTAATAGTAATTTTACAGACGAACTAGAGTATGCAGAGTCTATTTCCTTGTGGGAAATCTTTAATACAAATATATCCCTATATTTAAAAACAAAAAAAATAACCTTAATCATTATGATTTCAGTGAATAACTAATTATTATCAAACATCAATTAAGATCAAAAGTCAGTTTAGATCATAACGTTACTTTATCTACTTCTCTCCTTTTTCAGAAGATTTACAAAATTTGGTTAATTACAGTAAAAATATGAATCATGTAGAACATTAGCAAACAAATTATGTAGAGTATTAGCATGTATGAACATTAAAAATGTGATAGTCAATAACATAAAAGATAATTACTATAAGAAACCTCATCTTATAATTTCTATTCCTATCGTTACTATGGGGCATTGATTTGTCTTAAAATTAGGCCTTAAAAACCTACTCCTGAAACAAAACATTTTCTACGGTGTGAAAAGTCAAAAACATTCACCATTTCAACATGCAACTTCTATTCAGGGACAAACTGATATGCAAACTCAATGAACACAAAGATCAAATCATGATTCAAACAATGATAATATCTAAGCAAAACAATTATATTATTTAGGCAGACAACAACTTATTATGATTTGTGCAAATTGTACAGTTTATCAATGGTACTTATTTAAAAAAAAAAACTATGTCTAAAGGAGACTTTGAGTTTTCACTTTAAAATTATCTTAAAGGTAGACAAAAATTAAAAAATTATAAATTGTCTTTTTGCACAGGGGCCAAAGATGGTATGGACATTTTCTTTCCCATTTCTTCAGTTCTAATATGTGGGGGACATTGTTGAATAATTAATAAGGGATTTTCCATACCCTTCCTATCTCTTTTCACTAAAGTTAAGACATGTATGTGGATTCCCTTTTTTGAATCTCATCAATTCGTTTACGTGGCTTCTAAGGTGTTATTAAGATGCTTTAAAAGACTACTGTTTCCTCTCCCTTGCTCATGAAATTCTTGCTAGGCGTTATAAAACGGTATCCATGTGTCCTCGCCTTTTCACTCCCCCGCCGTCTTCACTGCAGGCCCAGGTTTGTACACTACCACAAATTCTCTTTCTCCTAAGACTGGCAAGACAAAAATGAAGCGGTCGATGCATATTCCGAACCCCTCCAGCCTGGCTTTTTCGTCCTACCCCTGGGCCAGTCTTGACCCTAACCAACCTTGTAGGAGACCTGCAACGTCACAGTGACTTTCTCTTCAGTACTGCAATACACACGTACCTTCAAAGCAGACCTCAGGATGAAAATTTGAACCTATGTCAATAATACAGTTGCAAGAAAGGTTCCCTATGACTTCGGGGTACCAACAATGGCCATTACTCTACTATAGATATTAAAAGAACAGTCATTAAATGTTGAGAAAAGCCACTAAAGAAATATTCTTATTAGCAGTGGCTACAGTAATATCAAGCATGAATTCAGATAAAAGATACAAATTATCAGGTTACTGCTGATTGCATTTCAAAAATAATAATTAGCAAAAGGCCATTGAGAGATAGCAACAATAACAGTCAACATAATAATAACATTACTAATAATCATGATCATAATAAGAATAATAAAAAAAATGAAATAAAAATACTAAATCAGAAATAGCAATATATATACAATGGAGACTGGCATTCAGAAGTAAGAACGGAGTTCTATACTTATATTTCATAGTAATGCTCATTCTAACACAGTCTCTTTTACTATTTGAATTCCTGCTGTCATAATATATATATATATATATATATATATATATATATATATATATATATATATATATATATATATATATATATATAATGTAAGTGGCAACTTCCGGGTTCCCCAATTTGTCAATGGGAGTTTGACCTACTCTCTAAACAGTTGCGATATGTGGCACAAATATTTATGTAAAAGTTGGTACTACCGATGTCTTATCAGTATTTATGCAATAACAGCATGCAAAAATGTATCAACTGAAATAAAATGTAGGCACAGTTATCACCTAGCTTCGCTGGAAAAAAAAATGAATCAATGACGGCAACATTCTCTTAGCATCGGAAGGAGCTCGTGTCAGTCTCAGAGAGAGAGAGAAAGAGAGAGAGAGAGAGAGAGAGAGAGAGAGAGAGAGAGAGAGAGAGAGAGAGAGAGAGAGAGAGAGAGAGAGAGAGAGAGAGAGAGAGAGACTGGACGACCGTGAAATACGTTGCGGTATCCACCCGCGTGGTTAGGTGAGACGGGCTTCCTTCCTTTACCTGCACTGAAATTTAAAAAAAAAAATTATCGTGGAGTATCTCTACATAATAAAAGAATAAATAAGCAAATGAAAGTGAACAAACATGAGCAATGACTATTGGTAGAGTTTTACGTTTATTGTCAGAGGGCTATTCTTATTCCCCAATTAACAAAAATCAAAAGCAAAAGAACTTAGTGTACAACTGCAGAAAAATCGAAGCATAAATCCATTCCTTTCTGTTCAATATTGCAAAAGGGCTTTACTGAAATAGCATACTCATCCTTGTCTATCATGATAATCTTCTCTCTTTCTGTAAATCAGAGGGTTGAGTCGAAGCACACACTCTCTATATGGCAACATCTCTCTGATGAAATTAAAGCAAAATATTAAAATCATATGTGACAATATCTCTACTACTATCAACAAAAGTACAAATATCTTTTTTGTAAGAAACATCTTATAATGACTTAAGTATTATTAATTTTAAATTTAAAACTCAACATATAATCTCTGAGAATCTCAATTATCTTAATTAGCTCCATTGTAATTTGAAATTCATGACAATGATAGGGATTAACAATAATTATCTCTAGATAATCCTTTTCAAAACTCTTTAATTATAATATATAGATCAAAGGGATAAAGGTATTAACGATTTTTCTTCATACAAACAACTACAACAAAAAAATGGGAATCTGAAAAAATATAAAAAGTCTGTCTCTGTGTATGCAATAATAAAAACAAGTATATTTCATTTGTAATATTAAAGAATGCATTTTGCTTAAGTTTCATAATCTCGTAAGGAGTTGTACATGAACAATTAAAACAGAAAATATATATATTCTTTTACTATCTCAAATTTGACTTATTTGAATTACTATACAACAGAATTACCTCCGGAACAGGGAGAAATTCGACATATAACTGTTCTGTCTGTTTGCTCATACTTACGCACGGTTGGGTCCTTTTACTATTACCCCCCCTTTTTATTACTTAATTTTTTCCTGCTCTTATACTGCCCGAGGTTTGCCTTCAGGGCTGCTGCTGACTAGCTTTTATGGGGGGTGCGCATGTGGGCGCTGTTTTCTCTCCTGTTCCTTTGGCTTCTGGATCAACTTCTGCTCTCTCAAATACAGGAAACGGCTGTGTAACATTCTTGTCAGTTCGTGTCAGCTCACACTCTTTCTTTATAAGAACATAAGAACATAAGAATAGAGGACACTGCAACATGCCTACTGGCACACACGAGGCAGCTCCATTTTTGAATTGTATTTTCTGCATGTCTAACCTATTCTATTCTACTCTACTTATTTATTCTGTTTTTCTTTTTATGATTTTTCTAATAAGCACTAACCTATTCATACCCACCCTACCTCTGTCATATGTCTATCTAATCTACATTTGAAGGTGTCTAAGGTATTGGCATTTACTATCATACTAGGAAGCTTGTTCCATGCATCAGCTACTCTATTACCAAACCAATTTTTACCAATTTCCCTTCTGAACCTAAATTTATCAAGCTTAAATCCATTATTACGAGTTCTGGTTTGATCATGAATTTTTAAAACTTTATTAATATCTCCCTTGTTAATCCCTTTAAACCATTTATACACTTCAATCATATCCCCCCTAAGTCTTCGCCTCTCTAGAGAATGTAGATTAAGTTTTTTTAATCTGTCCTCATATGGTAGATTTCTGATATTGTGTATCATCTTGGTCATTCTTCGTTGCACTCTCTCCAAGGATTCAATTTCCATTCTATAATAGGGTGACCAGAATTGCACAGCATAATCTAAATGGGGCCTAACTAATGCAAGATAGAGCTGCAAAATAACTTTTTCCGTCCTATTGCTGACGCTTCTTGAGATAAATCCTAAAATTCTGTTTGCTTTATTTCTGACTGCTGTGCATTGCTCTCTTGGCTTAAGACTACTACTCACAAGAACTCCCAAATCCCTTTCACACTGAGAACTCATGATTTCATGGTTATTTAGCTTATAACTAGTATTGTCTTTTATAGTACCCATTTTAACTACTTTACATTTTTCAACATTAAATTCCATTTGCCATTTGTCCGACCATTCAGATAATCTATTTAGATCTTCTTGTAAAGCATGAATGTCTTCTTTTCCATTTATAGTTCTACCTATTTTAGTGTCGTCTGCGAATTTACTTAGGTTACTACTGATATCCGAATCCAGATCATTTAGATATACGATGAATAATAGAGGACCCAGTACCGAGCCTTGTGGTACCCCGCTTGTAACCGAGCCCCACTCTGATTTCTCCCCATTTATGCAAACCCTCTGTTTTCTGTCTTTTAACCATTGTTTGATCCATCTGAGCACAGCTCCTCCTATACCATGAGCTTCCAGCTTTTTAACTAATCTTTTGTGAGGAACTCTATCAAAAGCTTTGCTAAAATCTAGATATATTGTATCATGTTCTTTGCCACAATCTACTGCCTCGTAAACTTCTGAATAAAAAGACAGTAGGTTTGTAAGGCACGAAAAACCCTTAAGAAACCCGTGTTGTGAAAGTTTTATCAGTCTGTGTAATTCTAGATGTGCCCTTATTGTATTTGCAATTATGGATTCTAGAATCTTACCCACTGTTGACGTTAAACTTACCGGCCTATAATTATTCTTTTTAACACGTTCTCCTTTTTTAAATATTGGTACCACATCTGCCAATTTCCACTCCATGGGTACCGATCCTAATTTTATTGAATTATTAAATAATGCAGTTAGAGGACAACTAAGCTCTTCCTTGCATTCCTTTAATATTCTAGCATATATTCCATCAGGTCCCGGAGATTTATGAGCCTTTAATTTATCTATTTCTTTTATTACCTCCTCTCTCGTAATATTTATTGAACTAAGTATATTATCGGGACTGTCTCCGTAAATGGATTCTACTTCCGGAATATTTTCCAAGTTTTCATTTGTAAATACAGATAAGAAATAATCATTTAAACATGTACACATCACTTTATCGTCATCTGTGATATGGCCATTGGCTACTTCAATTGGTCCGACTTTTTCCTTAAATTTTGTTTGATAATGTTGATAAAACCCTTTAGGATTTTCTTTAGCTTCTCCTGCTATTCGAACTTCGTATTTTCTTTTCGACTCTCTAACTATCTTTTTAACTTCCCTGTTTAACTGTATATATTGCTGCCTCACCTGCTCTTCACCTCTTTTTAGTTTCCTGTATATTCCTCTTTTAATACCTATAAGATTCTTTATTCTATTGTTCATCCATTTAGGGTCATTTTTTCTTGATCTGCAATGTTTCATGGGAATATAGTCTCTCTGACTATTCTTAAGAGTCATGACAAAATTGTTATATTCCTCATCCAAATTTATATTAACTGACGGGTTGCTGTTCTTTCCTGTGAGAGAATTTAATGTATTGATCTTATCTTGTGATAATCCTTGGCATGTGGTACCCAAATTTCGGGGTAATCCGCTACCTGCAACCTGACCTGCTGGATTAACTACCCACATCTGTACCCCAGAAATCCCTTCCCATACCTCATTAGATAATTTAGTTTTTAAGCCCTTAAAATCTCCTGCTCTAAAGTTTGGAACAATATTCTTATTTTCCTTTATAGTTTCCTTGAAAATTATGTTAAATCTAATGGAATCATGGTCACGGTTGCCCAATTTTTCACCAACTTCTAAATTTGTAACCATATTCTCTCTATTACTAAGAACTAAATCTAGTGTATTCACCCCCCGTGTTGCTTCATGTACATGCTGAGAAAGGAAATTGTCTTCTACTACTTCCAAAAACTCCTTAGAGCTACTATCACCTGTTATGGTTTCCCAGTTAATATGTCTAAAATTAAAATCGCCTACAATGCAAACTCTATTTGACCTGCTCACTTTAGAAATTTCATCGTATATAACTTGCGACTCTATATTATCTAGATCAGGTGGTCTGTAGACTACTCCTACAACTAGACTTTCTATATTATTTTTAATTTCAACCCATAAGGTTTCTGAATTTAGATTTGTCTGAAATAATTTTGATAAACATTATCATGGCTAAAACATTCAAAGTTTTATTTTATTTATCAATCTAACATATTCCTTCGGACAAATAATGTATATACTGCAGCTAGCAAAAACAAAAATAAAGAATCATTCATAGATTCACGTCCTTTATCACGTACTATCTATCTTGGAATTCTCGGAAATCGAATAATAATTTCATTGGCGGAGTAGGGGACGAGACAAATATAAAACAAACTTGGCATCTCAACCATATCTGGGCAGGTGGAGAATCATTTTCTCAAAAATATCCCTCAATAGACATTGCAACAGAGCATCATCTCCCATAATAATACTCGGATATGGCATGCAGAAGGACCCGGCGGAGCAGGGGAATTATCTTCGCAGACTCCCCAATCATGCTTCTCAACGGTCTTTCCCGCGATTTCACCCCCTAGAGCAACCCCCCCATTATACCCCCAGTCATTCATAATCATTCTCTCTCACATTCGCTACACATCCAATACACTCATCCCCTTCCTCTCTGTAAAATTCCCTTCTAGTAATTTTTTCTATTTACTGCACATGTGCTTCCCTTCCCCTATCACTCTGAAGGAGTGGGTGTGTGAAATCTTGGTTGGGCCACGTGGTCACATGACTGCCTCACCAGTCCTAGGTCCCTATCTACCAAACAAACAAACAAACATTCTACTCCCTTGAAGCTACGTTAGGGTGACACTGAAAAACCTCCCCCATTCCAGCACAGCACAAATTCACTCGAATTTACTTTTACCTTCACCTGCGTAGCGCGAAATAAAAAAAAACTCATCTCTAAATAATATCACAAAAATTTCTTATTCTTCAAAAAGAAATGCCACACACGTATCGTAATTTTAATTCTTCATCATAACAACATTAAAAGAACGATCTGTCGTTTATGTCTTTCTTTCTCTAAAATACATACTCCTGTGGAGAAAAAAACAAAAACAAAAAAGAAAGAAGCTTGAAAACAGTTGCAAGGATCTTATCACTTGATTTCTTACGCTTTAAGAAATTTATATAAAAATGATTTTACACGTACTTTGAATATCAAAGATCAGTACAATTACTATATCTTTATAATAACAAAGTTGGAAGATCGATAGGTCACTTCCGCATTCCTTTCTTAGTTCTTAGTTCCTGGGTTCATCCAGTGAGGACGTGCTTCCAGTAGCTCTAATCTTGACCAAACTTAGTACAATGGAGAGTGGTGGTGTTCTTTGTGCTGGTGGTGTTAGTGGTAGTGGTGTTGGTGGTGGTGTCGTTGTTGGGGCTGTTTGTGGCTGTGCTGGGGATTTGTCCTCGTCTGACGCAAGCAAACTCATTTTTAATTTAAGAAATGAGTTGGCCGCAGTCAGGCAGGAGGTCAGATCCTTAGCTGAGGAGAACAGGGATCTGAGAGGTAAAGTAGAGGTGTTAACCAGGAAGGGTCGATTGAATAATGAAGACGACTGGAAAGTTGTGAATAAGGGTTCAACGAAAATGGTCCTTAAGAAAAATGATACTTTTAGACTACAGGTTGCTAATTCATTTAGGTCACTTAGAGATGAATGTGACAGTGGCGGCAGTAATTCTTCAGGAACCATAGAGTCAGATAGGTGTACTAGCGATCGTAAAAATGGAAGTGGGAAAAGCTCTCAGGTCAAGAGCCTAGGTAAGTCTCCCAAGGTCGGAGTAACCCATCCTCCGGATAAGTCTCGTTCTTTGGTAATTGTAGGGGATTCACTATGCAGATATGTAGACAGGAAACTCAGGCATAGAGTTAGAGGAAAATATTTTTTCCCTGGAGCAGGTATGAAGAAGGTGGGTGAGTCAATAAATAGCTGGATTGAGAAAAAAGATGTTGTTTGTTTGATAGCCGGGGGAAATGACGTGCAGGATGGTAGAAGTGAAGAGCTGATTAGGTTGTATAGACAAGCCCTGGATAAGATTAGGAAAAGGGGTGCAGTTCCTGTGATGTGTGGTATTCTCCCTAGGCTTAGCCAAAGTTCAGAGTGGTGGTCTCGAGCTATAGGAGTAAATGCTAGGATGAAAGTCTTCTGTCGGGAGAATAATATAGGTTTTATAGACGGGTGGGATCACTTCACTAGTCGTAAGCATATGTATGCAAGGGATGGAGTGCATCTTTCTAATTCAGGTGTCTCGGTATTGGCTGGTATGATAGACAGAGAGGTAGGGGGGTTTTGTTAGACACAAATAATGAAATGATTAATACTTGTGCAGAGAAATTAGTCAGTAAGGGTTCAGTAAATAGTGGGTCAAATAACTGGGAGTCTAAGGATAAGAACCATTTGTTACATAGAATAAATATTAACAAAAAGAATAGCCACAAGAAGGGTGAAGCTAGAGAAAGTTTAAAAGTATATTATTCAAATAGCCGTAGTTTAGGTAACAAGATAGAAGAACTGAGAGCCATAGTATGTAGTGAGAGACCGGATATAATATGCATTAGTGAAAGTTGGATTAAATTAGAAAGCAAACACCTTAAAGCTGAGTACATAATTACAGGATATAAACTTTATAATGCTGATCGTAGTGCAGATAAAAGAGGGGGAGGGGTAATTATGTATATTAAAGATAGCCTCAGAAGCTGCATTAAGTCTGCAATTAAGACAAATCTAAATTCAGAAACCTTATGGGTTGAAATTAAAAATAATATAGAAAGTCTAGTTGTAGGAGTAGTCTACAGACCACCTGATCTAGATAATATAGAGTCGCAAGTTATATACGATGAAATTTCTAAAGTGAGCAGGTCAAATAGAGTTTGCATTGTAGGCGATTTTAATTTTAGACATATTAACTGGGAAACCATAACAGGTGATAGTAGCTCTAAGGAGTTTTTGGAAGTAGTAGAAGACAATTTCCTTTCTCAGCATGTACATGAAGCAACACGGGGAGTGAATACACTAGATTTAGTTCTTAGTAATAGAGAGAATATGGTTACAAATTTAGAAGTTGGTGAAAAATTGGGCAACCGTGACCATGATTTCATTAGATTTAACATAATTTTCAAGGAAACTATAAAGGAAAATAAGAATATTGTTCCAAACTTTAGAGCAGGAGATTTTGAGGGCTTAAAAACTAAATTATCTAATGAGGTATGGGAAGGGATTTCTGGGGTACAGATGTGGGTAGTTAATCCAGCAGGTCAGGTCGCAGGTAGCGGATTACCCCGAAATTTGGGTACCACATGCCAAGGATTATCACAAGATAAGATCAATACATTAAATTCTCTCACAGGAAAGAACAGCAGCCCGTCAGTTAATATAAATTTGGATGAGGAATATAACAATTTTGTCATGACTCTTAAGAATAGTCAGAGAGACTATATTCCCATGAAACATTGCAGATCAAGAAAAAATGACCCTAAATGGATGAACAATAGAATAAAGAATCTTATAGGTATTAAAAGAGGAATATACAGGAAACTAAAAAGAGGTGAAGAGCAGGTGAGGCAGCAATATATACAGTTAAACAGGGAAGTTAAAAAGATAGTTAGAGAGTCGAAAAGAAAATACGAAGTTCGAATAGCAGGAGAAGCTAAAGAAAATCCTAAAGGGTTTTATCAACATTATCAAACAAAATTTAAGGAAAAAGTCGGACCAATTGAAGTAGCCAATGGCCATATCACAGATGACGATAAAGTGATGTGTACATGTTGAAATGATTATTTCTTATCTGTATTTACAAATGAAAACTTGGAAAATATTCCGGAAGTAGAATCCATTTACAGAGACAGTCCCGATAATATACTTAGTTCAATAAATATTACGAGAGAGGAGGTAATAAAAGAAATAGATAAATTAAAGACTCATAAATCTCCGGGACCTGATGGAATATATGCTAGAATATTAAAGGAATGCAAGGAAGAGCTTAGTTGTCCTCTAACTGCATTATTTAATAATTCAATAAAATTAGGATCGGTACCCATGGAGTGGAAATTGGCAGATGTGGTACCAATATTTAAAAAAGGAGAACGTGTTAAAAAGAATAATTATAGGCCGGTTAGTTTAACGTCAACAGTGGGTAAGATTCTAGAATCCATAATTGCAAATAAAATAAGGGCACATCTAGAATTACACAGACTGATAAAACTTTCACAACACGGGTTTCTTAAGGGTTTTTCGTGCCTTACAAACTTACTGTCTTTTTATTCAGAAGTTTACGAGGCAGTAGATTGTGGCAAAGAATATGATACAATATATCTAGATTTTAGCAAAGCTTTTGATAGAGTTCCTCACAAAAGATTAGTTCAAAAGCTGGAAGCTCATGGTATAGGAGGAGCTGTGCTCAGTTGGATCAAACAATGGTTAAAAGACAGAAAACAGAGGGTTTGCATAAATGGAGAGAAATCAGAGTGGGGCTCGGTTACAAGCGGGGTACCACAAGGCTCGGTACTGGGTCCTCTATTATTCATCGTATATCTAAATGATCTGGATTCGGATATCAGTAGTAACCTAAGTAAATTCGCAGACGACACTAAAATAGGTAGAACTATAAATGGAAAAGAAGACATTCATGCTTTACAGGAAGATCTAAATAGATTATCTGAATGGTCGGACAAATGGCAAATGGAATTTAATGTTGAAAAATGTAAAGTAGTTAAAATGGGTACTATAAAAGACAATACTAGTTATAAGCTAAATAACCATGAAATCATGAGTTCTCAGTGTGAAAGGGATTTGGGAGTTCTTGTGAGTAGTAGTCTTAAGCCAAGAGAGCAATGCACAGCAGTCAGAAATAAAGCAAACAGAATTTTAGGATTTATCTCAAGAAGCGTCAGCAATAGGACGGAAAAAGTTATTTTGCAGCTCTATCTTGCATTAGTTAGGCCCCATTTAGATTATGCATTGCAATTCTGGTCACCCTATTATAGAATGGAAATTGAATCCTTGGAGAGAGTGCAACGAAGAATGACCAAGATGATACACAATATCAGAAATCTACCATATGAGGACAGATTAAAAAAATTTAATCTACATTCTCTAGAGAGGCGAAGAGTTAGGGGGGATATGATTGAAGTGTATAAATGGTTTAAAGGGATTAACAAGGGAGATATTAATAAAGTTTTAAAAATTCATGATCAAACCAGAACTCGTAATAATGGATTTAAGCTTGATAAATTTAGGTTCAGAAGGGAAATTGGTAAAAATTGGTTTGGTAATAGAGTAGCTGATGCATGGAACAAGCTTCCTAGTATGATAGTAAATGCCAATACCTTAGACACCTTCAAATGTAGATTAGATAGACATATGACAGAGGTAGGGTGGGTATGAATAGGTTAGTGCTTATTAGAAAAATCATAAAAAGAAAAACAGAATAAATAAGTAGAGTAGAATAGAATAGGTTAGACATGCTGAAAATACAATTCAAAAATGGAGCTGCCTCGTGTGTGCCAGTAGGCATGTTGCAGTGTCCTCTATTCTTCTGTTCTTATGTTCTTATGTTCTTAAATCACACGTGATTGAGAGAAAAACCTTAAAAGCGGATTCAAGTATACTTCTCATTATAATTCTTACGCGCATTTTGGATTATATAAAAATTCTACTACTTATATGCTATTTGTGGAATCTGTTAGTTATTACTTTAAGGAATTAATATAATAATGACTTCACGTACATGAAATTTTTCAATTAAAATCAATACATTCGCATTCTTAAAATTCATTTTAGGCATTAATACAAATAAATGGAACACCCTTTAAAAGCAATTACTCATTACATTCTTCAAATTATGACAAAACCGGAGTTTATTACTGCTTATAGCAATTAGTACAAATTATTGATAATTACATTGCCCGAATGAGATTGGGAATTGAATTAAATGCTAAATTCAAGCCACGAGTGAGGTTGGGGAATCTGTAATATGAACATAGTGGCATTCAGTTAGAATGCGTTCATTCCTAAGTATAGCAGATATAAGCTATAAGGTTGGATTCCTTTTAACCTTCTGTGGTGTAGTGGTAGCGCCTTGACTTAGTAATCATAAGTCCTAGGTTCGAGTCCCAGTCGGGGTAAAAAAAATGATTCATGTTTTCACATATGTAATGTGCTTATTTGATCATTTCATGGCCCGAATGAGATTGGGAATTGAAGTAAATGCTAAAATGAAGCCACGAGTGATGTTGAGGAATCTGTAATATGAACATAGTGGCATTCAGTTAGAATGCGTTCATTCCTAAGTATAGCAGATATAAGCTTTAAGGTTGGATTCCTTTTAACCTTCTGTGGTGTAGTGGTAGAGCCTTGACTTAGTAATCATAAGTCCTAGGTTCGAATCCCGGTCGGGGTAAAAAAAATGATTCATGTTTTCACATATGTAATGTGCTTATTTGATAATTTCATGGCCAGAATGAGATTAGGAATTGAATTAAATGCTAAAATGAAGCCACAAGTGAGGTTGGGGAATCTGTAATATGAACATAGTGGCATTCAGTTAGAATGCGTTCATTCCTAAGTATAGCAGATATAAGCTATAAGGTTGGATTCCTTTTAACCTTCTGTGGTGTAGTGGTAGCGCCTTGATTTAGTAATCATAAGTCCTAGGTTCGAGTCCCAGTCGGGGTAAAAAAATGATTCATGTTTTCACATATGTAATATGCTTATTTGATAATTTCATGGCCCGAATGAGATTGGGAATTGAATTAAATGCTAAAATGAAGCCACGAGTGATGTTGGGGAATCTGTAATATGAACATAGTGGCATTCAGTTAGAATACGTTCATTCCTAAGTAAAGCAGATATAAGCTATAAGGTTGGATTCCTTTTAACCTTCTGTGGTGTAGTGGTAGAGCCTTGACTTAGTAATCATAAGTCCTAGGTTCGAGTCCCGGTCGGGGTAAAAAAAATGATTCATGTTTTCACATATGTAATGTGCTTATTTGATAATTTCATGGCCCGAATGAGATTAGGAATTGAATTAAATGCTAAAATGAAGCCACGAGTGAGGTTGGGGAATCTGTAATATGAACATAGTGGCATTCAGTTAGAATGCGTTCATTCCTAAGTATAGCAGATATAAGCTATAAGGTTGGATTCCTTTTAACCTTCTGTGGTGTAGTGGTAGAGCCTTGACTTAGTAATCATAAGTCCTAGGTTCGAGTCTCGGTCGGGGTAAAAAAAATGATTCATGTTTTCACATATGTAATGTGCTTATTTGATAATTTCATGGCCCGAATGAGATTGGTAATTGAATTAAATGCTAAAATGAAGCCACGAGTGAGGTTGGGGAATCTGTAATATGAACATAGTGGCATTCAGTTAGAATGCGTTCATTCCTAAGTTTAGCAGATATAAGCTATAAGTTTGGATTCCTTTTAACCTTCTGTGGTGTAGTGGTAGCGCCTTGACTTAGTAATCATAAGTCCTAGGTTCGAGTCCCGGTCGGGGTAAAAAAATAATCCATGTTTACACATATGTAATGTGCTTATTTGATAATATATATATATATATATATATATATATATATATATATATATATATATATATATATATATATATATATATATATATATATATATATATATATATATATATATATATATATATATATATATATATATATATATATATATATATATATATATATATATATATATATATATATATATATATATATATATATATATATATATATATATATATATATATATATATGCTTGATTTTCTATCTTGAGAAACTATTGTATGACTCCAAGGTCAGTTATACGAGGAGATAGCTTAATGTGTATTAAAAGGCTGTGCGCCGTGCGTAATACTATTAATTATCTCAAACTAGGTTCAAAAAGAACGCAAGCCTGTCTCCTCTTAGTAAACGTGAACCATGGAGAGCAAAAGGTTTCTCTTCTTTGCAATAACAGTTAGACGAGTAATCGTATTTTATATTTTCACATAAGGACACTATGCTGATATTCAGTTATTTTTATTATTATTTTAATCCTAAGTCCTCATTTTATCCTAAGTTAGGCAGTTTTGATTTGTGTGCTTTTTTTCAGTGTGTGTTTTTCAATACGGTATATGGCGATCAGTGTTCCCTCAACTGCATCGGACACTTAGCTGGCTACAAAGTGAGGGATCCGCATTTTTATTCGCGATACTACCTGTGTGTCGCTGATGGTGTTCCCTCCAGTACTCCTGTACCGTGCTCCTCGGGCAAATTTTTCGAGCAAGGTCTACAGAAATGTGTCGATCCCTATCCATGTTTCACCAGATGCCCGCTAGTTGGATGTCATTTAACTTGCACCCATGTTGGAGATATTTTGGCTGACGTGAATAGCTGTTCTGCCTATCATATATGCAACTTAAACGGACCCATCGAAAGTAATTTTTGTGAGCCACCCCAGCCCTATATTGATCAAGTGAACAAATTTGTTCGAGTTTATCTACAGGCTGTTGCCAGCATACATGTCAGCCATATTGTGATCTCTCTGTCATTTTCGTGCCTGATCCTCTGGACTGTACCAAGTTTTATGTATATGATAATGGAGAACCAGTTTTTTCTTCTATTTCATGTGCTCCTGGCGAAAATTTCGATATTGGTAGAGGGCTGTGTTCAACAACTGCCGAATGTACTGTGTTGTGCTCTACCGGAGGTACTCCTGGACCTCCTCCTGATGAATGTTTGTGAAGCTTCCAGTGTCCTGACAATGGCTTCTTCCCAAAATGTCCAAATTGTGACCCTAGATTCTTCTATTGTGACAGACAAGGTCAGACAGCAGTTGAAAAGGAATGTTCTGGGGGACTGCTCTTTAATCCTGATCCGAGTTACCCATATTGTTTAGACCCTAACTCTTGTCCTTATCCTTAAAGTAAATTATATATCTCGTTTATCTTTTCTATCAATTTTTACATCAGTGATTATGAGAAAGATAGATTTATACTACATTGAAAACCTTCTTGAATATATGTTCAGAGCAATATATTTTTTACATGTGTGTGTGTCTATACATATTTATTTAAATTTTTACTCTCTTATTGGACGCATTGTCCAATAATACCACATAGAAAGCCTTTCTTCTTTTCTATAACATTATTTGTGCCCAGTTGTGAATTTATTATCCTACAAGAATATATAAGAAAAAATATGTAAACAATAAGTAGTTTTCATTATCCCGTCCATTTTCATCTTTCTTCATGATTTTTGAATGACACATATGCATATATACTCTCTACAATATTTCTATGATATGATATATGATATGATATGATATGATATATGATATGAGATGAGATGAGATGAAATGATTTATGATATGAGATGAGATGAGATGAAATGATATATGATATGATATGATATGATATATGATATAAGATGAGATGAGATGAAATGATATATGATATGATATGATATGATATGATATGATATGATATGATATGATATGATAGATATTCTGAGCTGAAAAAGACAGACATAACTGCCAAGTAAGTGAGTTCAATGATGACACTAGCAGTTTTAGAACAGTGTCATTGCATGCTTTTGCCCATCAAAATATGCTGAAATGCCATTTATTGCAACTATGATAAAATGCCATACTTGAGTTGGCACCACAGAGATTGAGAAAGGAACAACCTGTGTGTGGGGGGGGGGTAAGAAAGAGAGAGAGAGATTGTTTATGAACTTTGCTGGCATCAAGGAAGTATATGAATACATGCGTGAAGGAACACTGTGTGTATTTGTTTGTGTCAGAGTAAACAAACAAACATTTCCATTTGTCCAATGGCTATTCTTTTACAAAACTAAGAGTACACTTATAAGTAGACATGTAATTGAACTAAAAAGTAAGAGGGTAATACATACAGTGACCAGAAATATAGGCTTCCTAGAAAATAAAGATTACCTGAAGTTCACAGATATGTATAAAAATTATAGTAACAATAATCATACTGTAATAAAAATTTTAACAATAATATTAATAATAAAGTAGTAATAATAACACTCGATACAGAATCGTTATTATCGGCATCATGGAAATATTTGTATTCCTTACAATGAGAATAAGTAGTTCTTAACTTAGCGATCAGAGAAGTCGATATCAATTTACATATAGAATGGTTAGTGTTAGGGAAATTCGCATAAATTTAATAAGTTTGATTATTGTGTGAGCAGTAACTATTTGTCCAAAAGAAATTTATACAGTTTGCCTTCGAAGGCTGTAAAGGGGGATGAATTTTTAAGATGTTCAGGAATATTGTTCCAGAGTGTTGATCCTTTAATAGTGATCATCTTTGAACCTGCATCTGTGTTTGCTCGCTGAATAAAGAGCTCACTATTCTGTCCTCTGTTTGTTCCCCTAATATCCCTGACTGATTTGAAAATAAATAACTAGTAAGGATTTTGATAGTTCAAAATTTTGTATACAAAAACGTAAATAGCATAGACAACCTTGTATTCTGCCTGCAGCCACCCAGAGAGCTGGTGTGATGTGGTCATATTTTCTTATTCCTCGCTGGGCAACTCGAGCTGAAAAATTAATAAGCTTCTGTATTCTATTTATCTGAGTCTTACTGGTAGCTCCCCTTACAGTTGTGCAATAATGAATGTGACTTAGGGCTAGAGATTCGACAACCGTTATTTGAGTTGTAGTCTCAAAATTGCCTTTTATACGTGATAAGTATACCTATATGGAAATCAAACAACATATAGTTTTCAAAGTAAATTCCTATATTTGTTACTGTTTTGCTAGGTGTAATGATATTGCCGCAAAACTTAATTGCTGTGTTTTCTGGAATTTGTGCTATATGGTACCTTGAACTAATAAACATGCATTGTGTTTTACTTCCGTTATTTAACAGCCCAATTTCTTGAAAATAGGTTTTAATTTTTGACAGAGTGTTTTCTGCTCTTAAGGTTAGCTCTGGGGGATAATTAATATCACCACTAAGGAGTAGCTGAGCGTCATCTGCATATTGTACAACTAGACAGTCGGAAATGAAACAAGATAGATCATATACGTAAATCAAGAAGAGGATAGGACCAAGGACTGATCCCTGTGGAACACCAAATGATACATATTTTGGAGGAGAGATAATGCTGTAAAGATGGATAGAGTGTCTGCGATTAGATAGATACTCTCTAAACCATGTCGAGTCAATACTTAGGTTAGTACATTTATTAATATGAATTTCATGGTTTACACTATATAAGGCTTTTGATAAGTCTAATAATACAAGCAGATAATTTTTTTCTTATCTATGTTATTGTAATTTCTATTGGTAACTTGAGCAGGGTAGTTTCCATCGAGAGTTTCAGTCTGAGACCATGCCAGTTAATATCTTATAGCCTTTTTGTCTCTAGATATGACATTAGTTAGCTTGCAACAATTTTTCCTAATAGTTTAGAGAAAATGGTAGCAGGGAAATGGGACGATAGTTTGTCGCATCTTCTCTGTCCACCTTTTATGCAGAGGTATTAGAAGTTACAATCATAGGTAGAGCATCTTTGATGGATTGAAATGGTATACCATCTGGACCATAAGAGCCACAGTTTCTTAGGCTCCTTACGGTAAGACTTTAGGTAGCACAATCAACAGGATTGATGTTGAAGTAATCCATTATGATTACATTGGAAGAAGTGTCATTTAAGTAATTACTCATGTTCACTGAATTGATGTTTTCTTGCGTTGTCTGATATGTATTTTCCCCAAAGTTAGCAAAATAATTATTAAAGTTTTCTGCTCTGTCTTGCAATTCCATAATATTTCCATTTGGTATCATGCTTCTTATCACTCTCCTTCTTGCCGCTATATCATGTCTACAGTCATTAATTTGCTTTTTTTTGTAAAAGTTTCTATACTTTTATCATTGAGGGATCTGACACGTTTCTTTTCTACTTTATAGCGTTCACGGAGAGTTATATCATATCTATTAATTTTTAGCTCTTTTTGTATTTGATTTCTGATTTGCATTGCTTCTATGATGTCATTAGTTAGCCAGGGGGCTGAGGGGCAGATTATATTTCTTGTTACAATGAGTCCACAACTATCTAGGCTAGTGGTTTTTAACCTTTTTCAGTATATGCACCCCTTTCAAATCAGCAATCAGTTCTCGCAACGCCCCCCCCCCCCCATTGCTGACATACAAAAAATGCTAAAAATACAAAGTTGATGTGATGTGTATTAATAACAAAATCACGTTTTATTTTTCTTTTGTCTTCATTAGGAAATAAGGTTTAGAACTAGGTTTATTTCTATCTCAGAACACTGCTGAAGCAAAACTTTTTTTTTTTTAGGAAAAATATAACGGGTATATAAAAATATATTTTGCTTTAATTATTCATAGGCATCCTCGCACCCCTTAGGAACCGGTCTCGCACCCCCTAGGGGTACGAGCACCCCTGTTTAAGAATCACTGATCTAGGCATTCACGAAAGACTTGTGTTAGAGTTTCAATCTGCAAATCGACATTATCTTTGTTTAATATACCATTAAGAAAATTTCTGTTGTTGATTAATGCTTCACAAAAGGTATCAGGGAAGTAATTTTGTAGGAACCGGAATGTCTTGAAGATAGACTTCCTTTTGGGCTTGTTTATGTTTAGCATAGCAATGTTGAGCTCGTGATCTGCAATTGGGCAGGGAACTACGTCTCAATAGGGTATACGTTCCACTTTATTTGTTATTATCAGATCTATCAGAGTCCTAGATTAGGAGTTATATGGGTCGGTTTTGTCACTATTTGTGATAACTTCACAGTGTTGATCACCTTTGTTGAGAACAAGTCATCATTAAAGTATGTATACGGGTTTATGGCACGCACAGTTATATCTGAATGCTTCTAGCAGATGACTGAATGAACTGGAAGGTGCTATTTGGTGATGGTAAACACACCCTATAATGAAAGATGGAAGTATCTGATACTGCACAGTGATCCATATATCTTCGAGCTCTTCAGTTTTTTCCTGACCTGTGGTTATTTCTGATGCACTGGAATAACAGAGTATCTGTGACACGGAACAGTGTGTATGTACGTATGAGTGTGTAAAGGAACAGTGTGCATATATGTGTGTCAAGGAATTGTCTGTGTACATGTGTTCAAGGATCAGTGTCTGT
>JAXCGZ010003822.1:0-7500 GCA_037179515.1 Halocaridina rubra
TCACAGATTAGATCTTTATTAAAAAAAAAAATAAAAAAAAATCTTTTCTGCACGATTCAAGAAACTACCTTTTCCTTTTTATGGTAAGAATGGTTGGTAAATGAAAATACCCAGAAATAACATTGTAAATGCTACAAACATGTAGTAGGTTGGCCTATGGCATCAATCGTCCGTTGCGATACTACTGCTGAAGGGTCTTGTAGACTTAAATTAAGACTCTCCGGGACAGTTCGATGTTACATCTTCCTTCAGTTGCGGTTCTCTTTCTATGCCTACATCAACATCGCATATTCTTGGATATTCGTTGCACATTTCCTATTATCCCTTCACATCTGACAAGTCACAATACTCCCCATCTCCGTTTCTCTCTATATTTTCTTCGTGCCCAGGGTCGATGAGGGTAAATTTATTTTAATTTTGTTTTTGGCCTGTCCTGATGTCACAATAATATATATATATATATATATATATATATATATATATATATATATATATATATATATATATATATATATATATATATATATATATATTAGTTCTAAGGAGAAATATAGCAACTATCAGTGAATTGGGAAGCTGATCGGGAGAAGGGGAAGTACAAGCACTAGCTTTACTCCCGTTATCACAGATTCATAATCATGTAAATGCAAATAAAATGCTGAGGATTTTAGATAAACACATTTTTTTCTAAATTTTCTGTAAAAAAAAAAAAAAAATTAGTGTACATATACTGGAAATATAATTCTCCACGTAAGGAGAGTGATGAATCAAAGTACACCTTTGTTTCATTTAATGCTAACACGTCCATATTTCTTCCCGCGGACATACTACCAATATCCTCCTTTGTACCCTCTCTTTTTCCACAACCACGCACATTTAAACCCAATTAACAGGGTTTTGGTTGGAGTATTCCTTCCAGAACTCCCTCATAATGCATTTGCTCTTAGCTGGAAGAAAGTGCGAAGGCGAAGGGAGAAAGTCCACTGTCCCCTTGCTTCACCCTATTTAGTCAACTTTAGCGACACGCAGGAGAACATGTAGGTGGTATTCTCACCTCCTCTCCCAAAACATTGAAATAACAAAACCCAGAGTAAGATTGTGAGGGAAAAGTATTATATTTCAGTGTTTTGTAATATTAAAAACATTAGGTGTTTTCTATTATTCATTTCCTCATAGAATTAACTGAACAGTAAACAGCTTTTGCCAACTATATTGTGAACAATTTATTTTGACCCCAATGTTTGTAACAAACCACAAAACTTATCTTGATAAACTCTGCCTCTTAAAGTGTATTCCTTGAAAACAATAAAGAAAACCTTGGTGTTCTTTTTTTTCAACAGTTGTGCAAATTTACAACCAAATGCGGAAAAAAGAAATCATTTAGAATGTAGAAGAATTGTTTTCTTAAATACTTTTAAATTTCTCAATGCACACATTCCTCTGTATAACATTGGAATATTGTAGAGAGAGTAATTTATGGAGGAGGGCTCTCTCTCTCTCTCTCTCTCTCTCTCTCTCTCTCTCCTCTCTCTCTCTCTCTCTCTCTCTCTCTCTCTCTCTCTCTCTCTCTCTCTCCACTTTGTGAGTTGCATTTTAATTTCAACATTTAGGCAGTACACTGATAATTTTTCTCTTTCTTCGTATAATAATAATAATAATATTATTATTATTATTATTATTATTATTATTATTATTATTATTATTATTATTATTATTATTATTATTATTATTATTATTATTATTATTATTATTATTATTATTATTATTATTATTATTGTTATTATTAAAGAAAGTAAAATGTTATTCCCTCTGGAGTCTATGCGGATATTACTTTGCCTTTATACGTTACTTAGACGACAATTTTATTTTTCAAGATGAAAAACCTCTCGACATGAGCTCACAATTGTAATTAGAATACTGTAATGGCTTACATAAGACGTTTTTAAGAATATAAAAAATAATTTCTCACACACATATCTTTTTTTTCTTTTGAATTAATTTTTTTTCCAATAACTTAATTATGGGTGGTAGAATTGCCCATTGCAACAGCCGTCCGTTGCGATACTACCTCTAAAGTATTTTTGAACGTAAATAGGACTGACTTGGACTGCTCTCTGTTAAGTCTTCCTTCATTACTGGTTCTTTTCCTATGCCGAATATTCTTGCGTGTTCGTTACATATCTCGTACTATTCCTTCACATCTGATAAGTCACAACTCTCCCCATATGTGTCTCTCTTTCTTCTTCTTAAATATTTTCTTGGTTCCCGGAACCGTTGAGGAAAATTTTCTTTGCCCTTCCCGATGTCACTAAAAAAAAAAATTATATATATATATATATATATATATATATATATATATATATATATATATATATATATATGTGTGTGTGTGTGTGTGTGTGTGTGTGTGTGTGTGTGTGTGTGTGTGTGTGTGTGTGTGTGTGTGTGTGTGTGTGTGTGTGTGTGTGTGTGTGTGCATGTATGTAAAAATATGTGCATATGTGTAAGTAAGTATGTGTGTCTTAGTATACTCGATCCTCCAGATAATACATTTTTGACTATTGAAGTTCGAACTTGAGCAGATACTATTTCACTAGTGACCCCTTAAGTATTTGATGAAAGAATATTTTAGTATATGATCTTCTAGAATATATCACACGAGGCACACCATTGCCTTGTCCCTCCTGTCCCCCTTAACTACTCTTAAGAAGAGAATCTGTACGAAACATCTTTAGCGGTCTAATTTGGGACTTAGTGAGTTAGAGCCAGGCATATATTAGAAAAATTATATATATATATATATATATATATATATATATATATATATATATATATATATATATATATATATATATATATATATATATATATATATATATATATATATATATATATGATGAGGAAGCCTATCAGGTAAACAACTCTTAGAAAAACTATAACGATATATTTCGGGTCCCAACTGGACCTCTTCTCGAGCACAAGTGCATACATTCACTTGTGCTTGAGAAGGAGCCCAGTTAGGACCCGAAATATAGCGTTATATTTTTTCTGTGTGTTGCTTCACTGATGGGCTTCCTTACCATTTATGTGTGTGATTACCTAATTGTGATTACCTAATTGTGTTTACGGGAATGAGCCCAAAGCTCGTATCTTCCCGTCTCCTCATCGGTTCCATTTTATACTTAGTGATACTTATCATACCTGTCCTTAAGACTATGGATTGAGATAGCATTAACTACCTCCTCGCTTAGCCAATTCCAATTATCAACTACTCTTACACTGAAAAAGTATTTCCTTACATCCTGCAAAGAAGTTTTCTTACGAAGCTTCAAACTATGACCTCTAGTTCTAGAGCCAGCCATATCAAAATATCGATCCCTATCCACTCTATCATAACCATGAAGGAATTTAAAGACTGTCACCATTATTCCCCCTCACTCTTCTAGCTTCGAGTGATGGTAAGTCTAATTCCCTCAGCCTCTCATCATAACTGAGATTGCGTATTTCTGGCACCAGTTTCGTGGCATGTCTTTGAACTTTTTCAAGCTTAGCTATATGCTTTTTCAAGTGCGGATTCCAAAAGGGGGCTGCATATTCGAGTTTTGGCCTCACATAGGTTACATAAATATTTCTGAACATTTCCTTGCCCATGTGCCTGAAGGCTACCCTTACATTTGATAAGAATGCATATGCTGCCCTTACTATGACATTTATATGTATTTCTGGAGACAAATCTGCCAGTATGTTAACTCCTAGATCTCCCTCATTTTCTGTCTCTTGAAGTTGTACTCCAGCCACCGAGTAGTCAAGCTTGGGCCTTCTTGCACTTGTACCCATTCTCATTACCTTACATTTTGAAGTATTGAATTTCATTAGCCACTTTTCTGACCACTCATGCAGATTATTTAGATCCTCCTGAAGTTCTCTACCATTGTTCTCGTTTTTTACTTTCTTCACAATCTTTGCATCATCTGCAAACATATTCATGAATGAATTTACAGACTCTGGTAGGTCATTTACATATACAAGGAACAAAAGTGGCCCTAAAACTGAACCCTGTGGAACTCCACTACTAACTCTTCTCCATTCAGACACTGAGTGTCTTACTCTAACCCTCTGTTCCCTTCCTTCTAAGTAAGTTTTTATCCATTCCAAAACATTTCCACCTATTCTAGCCATTGATTGCAGCTTCCTAATAAGTCTCCCATGTGGAACAGTGTCAAACGCTTTCTGGAAGTCTAGGAATATGCAATCTGCCCAGCCCTCTCTTTCCTGTAAGATTTGGCTTACCTCATCATAAAATTCTAATAAGTTTGTTACTGTTGATCTACCTTCTCTGAATCCATGTTGCCTCACTGACAAAAAGTTGAAGGATTCCAAGTGAAGAGAGATATGTTTCCTTAGTAGTTTCTCCATAACTTTGCAAACTATGCTGGTCAAGGAAACTGGTCTATAGTTCAGAGCCGTATCCCTCCTTCCCTTTTTGAAGATAGGTATCACATTTGCTTGTTTCCAGCATCTTGGAATCTCCCCCAACTCCAGTGACTCCTTAAATATGATACTTAGTGCCACTGATATTGTGTTTGCGCATTTTTTTAGCACATGAGGGGATATGTGTGTGTGTGTGTGTGTGTGTGTGTGTGTGTGTGTGTGTGTGTGTGTGTGTGTGTGTGTGTGTGTGATTACCTAATTGTGATTACCTAATTGTGTTTACGGGAAAGAGCCCAAAGCTCGTATCTTCCCGTCTCCTCATCGGTACCATTTTTAGACTTAGTGATACTTATCGTACCTGTCCTTAAAACTATGGATTGAGATAGCATTAACTACCTCCTCGTTTAGCCAATTCCAATTATCAACTACTCTTACACTGAAAAAGTATTTCCTTACATCCTGCAAACAAGTTTTCTTACGAAGCTTCAAACTATGACCTCTAGTTCTAGAGCCAGCCATATCGAAATATCGATCCCTATCCACTCTATCATAACCATGAAGGAATTTAAAGACTGTCACCATATCCCCCCTTACTCTTCTAGCTTCGAGTGATGGCAAGTCTAATTCCCTCAGCCTCTCATCATAACCGAGATTGCATATTTCTGGCACCAGTTTCGTGGCATGTCTTTGAACTTTTTCAAGCTTAGCTATGTGCTTTTTCAAGTGCGGATTCCAAAAGGGGGCTGCATATTCGAGTTTTGGCCTCACATAGGTTACATAAATATTTCTGAACATTTCCTTGTCCATGTGCCTGAAGGCTACCCTTACATTTGATAAGAATGCATATGCTGCCCTTACTACGCCATTTATATGTATTTCTGGAGACAAATCTGCCAGTATGTTTACTCCTAGATCTCTCTCATTTTCTGTCTCTTGAAGTTGTACTCCAGCCACCGAGTAGTCAAGCTTGGGCCTTCTTGCACTTGTACCCATTCTCATTACCTTACATTTTGAGGTATTGAATTTCATTAGCCACTTTTCTGACCATTCATGCAGATTATTTAGATCCTCCTGAAGTTCTCTACCATTGTTCTCGTTTTTTACTTTCTTCACAATCTTTGCATCATCTGCAAACATATTCATGAATGAATTTACAGACTCTGGTAGGTCATTTACATATACAAGGAACAAAAGTGGCCCTAAAACTGAACCCTGTGGAACTCCACTACTAACTCTTCTCCATTCAGACACTGAGTGTCTTACTCTAACCCTCTGTTCCCTTCCTTCTAAGTAAGTTTTTATCCATTCCAAAACATTTCCACCTATTCTAGCCATTGATTGCAGCTTCCTAATAAGTCAGCCATGTGGAACAGTGTCAAACGCTTTCTGGAAGTCTAGGAATATGCAATCTGCCCAGCCCTCTCTTTCCTGTAAGATTTGGCTTACCTCATCATAAAATTCTAATAAGTTTGTTACTGTTGATCTTCCTTCTCTGAAGCCATGTTGCCTCACTGACAAAAAGTTGAAGGATTCCAAGTGAAGAGAGATATGTTTCTTTAGTAGTTTCTCCATAACTTTGCAAACTATGCTGGTCAAGGAAACTGGTCTATAGTTCAGAGCCGTATCCCTCCTTCCCTTTTTGAAGATAGGTATCACATTTGCTTGTTTCCAGCATCTTGGAATCTCCCCCGACTCCAGTGACTCCTTAAATATGATACTTAGTGCCACTGATATTGTGTTTGCGCATTTTTTAAGCACATGAGGGGATATGTCATCAGGACCTGTAGCTTTATGAACATCTAAATCCATCAGCGCTTTGCATACCTCTGTGGCTGTAAGGTTGATGTTCTCTAATACCGGCCCTTGAGCTTTTATCACTGCAATCTGAGGGGGTGGGGTATTTTCTACTGTAAATACTGACTGAAACTCCTTGTTCAATTCTTTGCAGATCTCTTCATCCGTCTCAGTGATGCTTCCATCCGCTCTCTTTAGCCTTAAAACCTGTTCTTTTACCTTCAGTTTTCCTCTGATAAAGCTGTGGAAAAGCTTGGGATTTTCTTTAGCCTTCCTGGTGATGTCCCTCTCATAATCTCTCTCTGCCTCTCTCCTTTTACTTAGGTAGTCATTTCTTGCTCTTTTGTAGGTTTGCCAGGCATTTATGTTTTTTCTCCTCCTATACCTTTTCCAGCATTTGTCTCTCCACTCTTTAGCTCTTTTACACCCATTATCGAACCATTTCTCTCTGGCATGAATTACACCTACTTTGGTGACAGGTATGCAGCAATCTACTATCTTCCCATATTTCTCACAAAAGATGTCATACATTTCTTGTACAGATTTGTTGTAAAATAAGGTTCTCCAGTCAATAACTGCAAAAAGCTCATTCATTTTGATGTAATCTCCTTTCCGATAGTTCCTCTTCATGTCCTCAGTGCCTCTACTCTCAGGAAGAATGTCTTCAATGATATACTCCATCAACAACACACAGTGGTCACTCTTTCCAATTGGTGGTTCATACTCAATATTTTCAATATCCAAAACATTATCTGTGAACACTAGATCAAGTAGTGATGGCTCATCCCCACCCCTGGCTCTTGTTGGTTCCATTACATGTTGGTGTAGGAAATTCCCTTGTACGCAATCTAGGAATCTTGCCCCAAATGAGTCCTCACCACTGTGTGGGTCAAGATTTATCCAATCTATCTCTTTATGATTAAAGTCTCCCATAATCAAAATCCTACATTTTTTCTCCCGTGCCATGTTAACAACTGAGTTTATGACTTCAATAGTACCTATATGACTTTCCTCATAAATTTCAAGCCTATTTTGGTTCCTTGGTGGGTTGCATACAACAGTTATTATAATGCTCTCTGACCCAGTATTTATGCGAGCAACAAGAAATTCCCTGAACTCACTTTCTATAGCCAAGTTTATTTCTTCAACTTGAATCCTCTCACTTATGAGCAGTGCTATCCCTCCACCAGTCCTCTCAGATCTTTCGACCCTTAGTATTCTGAAGCCCTTAGGAAAAACTGTGACACTGTTTATGTCCTCACTCAACTTAGTCTC
>JAXCGZ010003822.1:17500-30000 GCA_037179515.1 Halocaridina rubra
AGTCATTACGTGAGGCACCTTGTCCACCGTTTGAGACTCCTCCAGAACTTCCATATCCACCAGATGACTCATCTGGAACATTTTCTCTTCCAGAGAAGCCTCCAAATCCAGCTGAAAGTCCTCCAGATGATCCGGATCCTCCAAATACTCCACTAGAAAGACCTGTAGTTGCTCCAGAGCCTGCAAAAGATCCCCTAGAGTTGCCTCCTGCTCCTCCAGATGCTGCATAGCCACCTCCAGATGAAGTAATGGAGGGTCGATCTCCTTTGGATGGTGATACAAGTATCACAGCAATACAGACGGATGCTATAAATGCTTTCTGAAATAAAAAAAAAAGAATAAAATGAAGACTAGTAGGAACATGAACATGCATTCTTCCCAGTCGCTCTGAACTAGTACAATTTAATCTATTATTCTACAAATTATTCATTAAAAAAAAAATCTTCAGTGGGGGCATGTTGTACAATGCTAATACATCAAAAAATATATTGATTATATATACCGAACACATCTACCGGTCAGGCTATAGTAATCGACCACTCTAACACTTCAATTATATACAGTTTTATACTCATCATTGACCCAACCGCTCACTTACTTGAATTTTCACACAATCATTTCTGACTGTGTTTGTAGTTTATGCAGGTGTTTTAATTTATTCCTTTATCAGTCATAAATACTAGACAATGAGACAGTATCGTTATTTCGTAATCTTAGATATTTCTCTATTAAAATTATGACCCAAGGAAGCATCTCGTAGCAAAATATTGACACGGAGACGCGTAGAAAAGCTTAAAATAGTCTTAAAATGCAAACTACATATTTATTTTGAGCCTCACATACAACAAAGAACAAATACATTTACTCTAACTCTATTAAATGTAAGCTAAATATACATAGTAAGTCTTACGTAGGGCAAACATCGATTTCTTTCACCCAGAGTATTTTAAATACAAACTAAATATGTAACGTGAGTCTTACATTGGACAAGCTCCGAAATAATTTTACTCAGAATCCTTTAAATACAAACTGAATATTTGTACTGAGACTCGCGTTAGAGAAGTAACTAATATCTTTCATAGCTCAAGTCAGTGTACTAAACTCTAAATGAAAACCAGATACAAATGAAGACAAAGCTTCTACAAACCATTGTTCAAGAGTGCAAGTTGCTTTCTGGTTGGCTGTGTATCTAAACCTCTTTATATACGTTTGTGAACTCCTTGGGCATTGCCCATTTTCTGCTCTGACCTTCCAGATGTTTATTATATTTACTGACTCTTGTTTTTATTCCAAAAACCAAGGTTGGGCCGGAAATTTTGGTCGAAGGGCGTTGGAATGACTGCCTTTCAGTGTGATGTGGGAACGACTGTCAAGTCATTTGGCAATGGAATCAAGTAGCTAAGTTGTTTTTTCAGTTTTTTGTCCCACTTTCGGAATGCCTATAACTCCTGAATGCCCTTTTCAACAAAGAATTTTGTTTTAATTATTTTTAAGCTTTGGAGGTGCTCCAAAGCCGTTATATCAAGTTTTCGTTTGTATTTGTGCGTTTGTAAAAACTTGAATTAAAAAGAAATTCATTAGAATAGAGTTGTGCTTCAATTATTACATGTCAACTTTTCACTTGCCCATAAAAAATATTTTCTAGTGGTAATAGTCTATTCTGCTGCAGTTTCAGCCACAATAGAATACTTCACCATCTCGAATATATATATATATATATATATATATATATATATATATATATATATATATATATATATATATATATATATATATATATATATATATATATATATATATATATATATATATATATATATATATATATATATATATATATATATATATATATATATATATATATATATATATATATATATATATATATATATATATATATAATATATATATATATATATATATATATATATATATATATATATATATATATATATATATATATATATATATATATATATATATATATATATATATATATATATAAGGGGCATGACCGAGCCAAAGAGCACATTCACCATAAGCCAAAAATACTTCTATCACTCCTTTTAAAACATTTGGGGGTAAAAATTTTCCACATTCCCCCCCCCCCACCATCCTACTTGGGTCGCCCAGGAAATTTCTTCTGCCGTGAGGTCCGACAACCGCTCTTGGATTACCCCCCCCCCCACCGCTTATTCGTATGGATTTATTGTTTTCAGAAATTGAGGAAAAGCTTAGTAACGAAGAGTTATTTGAAAATTTATGAGATAAACTTTATATGTCATCTCTATAAGAGGAGTCGAACCTAGTTTTTCGGCTGTAGTGAATTTTAGTAATTACTATACTTGGTAACTATCAACTTCATAGATTATCTATAGCATGATGCATATACCTCTTCTTTATGCAATGAATTTACATTGTTTGTAGTCCATATATACCCTGCATGTCGTAGAGAGACACTAAAAAGGATAAGGAGTAATGAGATAACAGTCCGTCCTCTCTGAAATTAATTACTATATATATATATATATATATATATATATATATATATATATATATATATATATATATATATATATATATATATATATATCTATATATATATATATATATATATATATATATATATATATATATATATATATATATATATATATATATATATATATATATATATATATATATATATATATATATCTCTTGGTAGTTTTATTGGAACACGACGAATGAGTTATTGTTCTTATTATTAATGATAGTAATGTTAATAATAGTTATAATAATAATTATAATAATAATAATAATTATTATTATTATTATTATTATTATTATTAATATTATTAGTATTATTGTTATTATTATTATTATTATTATTATTATTATTATTATTATTATTATTATTATTATTATTATTATTATTATTATTATTACGATATTATCATTATTATTATTATTATTATTATTATTATTATTATTTTATTATTATTATTATTATTATTATTATTATTATTATTATTATTATTATTATTTTATTTTTACTATTATTTTATTTTTATTATTATAATTATTATTATTATTATTATTATTATTATTATTATTATTATTATTATTATTATTATTATTATTATTATTATTATTATTATTGTTATTATTATTATTATTATTATTATTATTATTATTATTATTATTATTATTATTATTATTATTATTATTATTATTATTATTATTATTATTATTATTATTATTATTATTATTTCATGCTAGTGATCCTTTTCATTAATACCAAATAAAATTAGATATGAACACTTATAGTATCTTTCATAATCATTTCTCCCGAATTAAAAGTCAACGAAAGTGAAAACAAAATTGTTCCGAAATGCCACTTACGAATCGTAAATCTATTCACATCTTGACATAAACAAAAGTTATAATGACGAAAATATTTGCAGTGACCCTTTCTTGCATTACTTGGCTCCTTGTTGACCTTGTTTCGAACAGAAATTAGAGAGAAAAAAATGGCACCTTCAGATTTTATCCAGATGGGTATAAAAGGATTGTGAACTGATAGTGTGTCACACTGCCTCCCAAGGTTCACTTTCCGGTAGCAATAATGGTAAGCTAGTCAAATTTTCTGTAAATATTTTTAATGTAAAATTCAAGAGTCTTTTCTCTGATATTAATAACTGTAATATTGATAATGATACTGTATATCGTTATTTTCGATTTTCCTTATTTTCAATCTCTCTTTTGCCTCTGCAGAGATTTCTTTTCGTCGCCATCTGTATCACTTTGGCAGTTCTTCCTGCCAGAGCTGGAAGGCCCTCGGTATCTTCGGGCAGTGGAAGTTACGGGGCTCCTGGAGGATCTGGATTTTCTGGAGGATTCTCTTCTTCAGGAGGTTTCTCTTCGGGAGGAAACAGACTTGCAGCTGGTGGCGTAGGTAGCTCATTTGGAACGCAAAGTAGCGACTTCTTATCTGGCGGTGGTCATGGAGTTTCTCAAGGAGGCTTCGCTGGAGTATCTGGAACTACCAATGGAGGGTTTTCTGGAAGACATTCTGGGCTAAATGGTGCATCATCTGGAGGATCATACAATAGAGGAGCTGTTGGAAACCAAGGATCTTTCTCAAATGGAGGATTTGGAAGTTCCTCTGGAGTAGGCTTTGGAGGGTCTTCTTCAAGCAATGGAGGCTTTGCCGGAAGTTTTGGAAACTCTGGAGGATTTGCCGGATCTTCTGGAATTTCAAACGGAATCAGTGGTGGATATGGAAGTAGTCGTAGTTCCAATGGCTTTGGCAACGGGAATGGCTTTGGCAACACTCAAAACCAGGGTTTCTCTTCAGGTTTTCCCAGAGGCAACTTCAATGGTGGCTCCTCTGGAGGCTCATTTGGCGGTGGCTCATCTCAGTATAATTCCAACTCTCTCCAAAACTCTGGAAGATGGTAGACTCCTGATAGTTCTCTGACCTCAATGTCTTTCTAGAAACCCTTCATCTGTAAAGAATATCTCTTCTTGACGCAAATTATTGTTCTATTTTAGATCTTTTTATTCATATCTTAATTCAGGCCTGATAGAAAAATTTGTCATGAAATAAATTGTGCATCCTTATCATGGTCTTTCCTTCACAAAAAAAAAAAATTTGTTTCCCAGAGGTATTGCTTGTTTTATATATATATATATATATATATATATATATATATATATATATATATATATATATATATATATATATATATATATATATATATATATATATATATATATATATATATATATATATATATATATATATATATATATATAATGTCCTACAATCCAAACTTAAGAAATAAGGGCTGCACCCCAAGCCAGGACCTTAACAATGTGCCGATAATTAGCAGAAGTAATTATCCATCTATATACCAAACCCATATTCCCCTTTATAAGGGAGTTGGCTGAGTCAAAGAAAATACTTTGACTTTTTGTGGGAAATAAATACAGGGGAGGGGATCACCAGTCCCCTCGCTCCGCCTCATTTGGTCGACTTTTACAAGACGCAGAGGAACACGGAGGAAGTAATTTTAGTGTCAATAAAAATAATAATAATAATAATAATAATAATAATAATAATAATAATAATAATAATAATAATAATAATAATAATAATAATAATAATAATAATAATAATAATAATAATAATAATAATAATAATAATAATGATAATAATAATAATAATGATTGGTAGAGATATATCTTAGACACTCCTTCAGATTACTATTTTCCAGTTTTCACTATGCTTTAATCCCAACGCGACCTCGCGAACAACAGTCACCCCTCGTGTTAAAGTAAAGCAAGAGAGTAAAGTGAAGCAATGAAGATTTGTCGGTTATCCAGAGAAAACAAAATCTATATTTGTAACTTTTACAATACAAAATGAAATCGGCAGTGAACATAATCTCAGACTTGCATACAATATGGAGGGGTATAAGGAAACTATGTCTGTCTATTTTAAAGGCCGTATTGACTATTGTAAGAAGAGTAGTCAACGTGGCTCAGGCGGTAGCATCCGCGACTTTGAGGCGTCAGGTCGAGGGTTCGCGCCCCGCCACGGTCTGAGATTAGCAAGGGCATGCACTTAGGGAAACGATTGCAACTGCCAAAATAAGTCCTTCGCATGAAGGCAACCGTCCTAGCCCTTGGTAGAAAAGGGAGTCCGTGACGTAAAACACGCTATATTGACTATTGTAAGGAGATGACTGAGTTAAAGCACAAATCCTTTCACTAGAGGACAATTTTATTTTCAATTGTTCCAATATCACGCCCATTCAGAGACTTAATTGCAAGATTCCTTGTCGGAGTTTTCCTTCCTTGGTTCTTCACGGATGGGAAACACGAACGGGAAAAAATTCCCCAGCTCCACCCTATTCAGTCGACTCTTTTTGACATGCAGAGGGATTCAGAGGCGGCATTTTTCTCCCTCGCTCTGGAGAAATAAATGAAGAAAATGCTGGATAATACAGGGAGTATTATATGGGAAACAGAGGACACTTAACCCACCGCCTTTAATAGAAAGTTCACAATAACATAAGTGTTATATTTTATTGTTCTTAATATCAGGAGTTTTTTGCTGATATGGAAAACCAGAAGAGTCTACTAGTTGAACCAAATCAGAAAAACTCTTCAATACAGGAATAACTAATTATAAAATTTACAATATGGTGGACCATTAAACTTGAATGAAACTTGTTGACTTTAGATTAGTTTTGAGTGGTGGGTGCCAGATGCCAGGAAGTAGTGCCAATGTATTCATTTATAAAAGTGGGTGACAGAAGTCTAGATAAGGGAAGAAAATACTATGCAGAAGGAGAAATTACCAAATCCTCCACCATGCAGGGAAAATGGACAACACCCTATTGTTTTCCTCCATTGGGTAGAGATAACTAAATTAACAATGGGTAGAGAGAGAGAGAGAGAGAGAGAGAGAGAGAGAGAGAGAGAGAGAGAGAGAGAGAGAGAGAGAGAGAGAGAGAGAGAGAGAGAGAGAGAGAGAGAGAGAGAGAGTTCACTTGCTCATAATGAAGGTATGGTTTTTTTTAACTATTGGTTCTATAATCACAGTTACAGCATTAGAACTCACGCTATTATCTGGCTATAAAAAAGCGAACTACTCAAGTACTCATTTTTATATGAAATACTGAGATGGCATCGCTTTATTTTTCTGATTTAACGGCATAAAAACTGTGACTGATAACTTATTTATAGAAAGAAATTCTGATGTTCACGTTGTTATCTTAGACATGAAAAAGAAATGGATGCTGCAGAGATGGAAACATAACGACGAATGTTTAGTTACTAATTTGGATAAGATAAAAAAAAATAAGAGAATAAGAGTGGCTACAAGAATAGTAAAATTATTAAAGAAAATGCCAGAGAGAAGGTTGAAGATGATGTAATAAAAAGAACAATAAACGTGGAGGTACAAGAGCAGAGAGAGGGAAAAAAAGAGAAAATGAGAAAATGGTGGATAGTTTAATTAGAAACAAAATATAATGGGTAAGAGGTTAGCAGAGATATAGGTAAACAAAAATGATTGAGGAGATTGGTCAGTTGTAAAGACTAAGGCCTGATATCTTAACCAGTGTAAACCTAGGATACCATATTGTTAGTTAGCTAGACACACACAAATGGATTTCATAAACGCATCTGATGCGGTTCTGTGAGTGGATTTCTTAAACAGTGTAAACCTAGGATACCATATTGTTAGTTAGCTAGACACACACAAATGGATTTCATAAACGCATCTGACGCGGTTCTGTGTATGGCTAGGATCCCGTACGGGATCCTAGCCATACACAGAACCACGTCAGATGTGTTTATGAAATCCATTTGCGTGTCTAGCTAACTAACAATATGGTATCCTAGGTTTACACTGCTTAAGAAATCGGGCCTAGGAGCCAAAAAAAAAATGTTGCCATCATATTCATTTCGATATCCAGTAATTTTGATATCCAGTCATTTACCCAAATCCAAATATTAATTTCGCACATATTTGCATAACTACCTTAAATAAATGAAAAATTGTATTTTAGGTAGAAACGTGGATTTTTTTTCAAAAATAATAAAAAAACGGACTAACTCGGGATTTCAATAGTATGGGAATATCAATATTGACATCGCGAACTTAAGAACTAAATCACAGTGATGGCGTTTTAGCTGAAGTTCATTAGTTGTTAATTTGGTTTTGTTTCATTTATTTATTTATTTGCTTATTTATATATTTATATTTACCTATTAATTCATTAAGATTCACCTATATGCTCAACATCGTTCTTGAAAGATTCGAATGGAAGAATATATATATTTTTTTTCTTTTTGACATAAATGTACCCATCATTATTCTCTTAAAATAATTTTATATATATCCATAGAGTACTTTCAAAGATATAGACAGTAATTATTATTGTTATTATTATTATTATTATTATTATTATTATTATTATTATTATTATTATTATTATTATTATTATTATTATTATTATTATTATTTTTATTATTATTATTATATTACGATTTATTTTTGAATACTGTAACTTACCAACTATAATTTGAATATTATTAGAGTATTAAACACCAATGCTACCCACCAATGATATCCATTTTCATTATTATCAGAGATGCATACCTTCATTTAATAATAATAATAGTAATAATAATAATAATAATAATAATAATAATAATAATAATAATAATAATAATAATAATAATAATAATAATAATAATAATAATAATAATAATAATAATAATAATAATAATTGAGCAGTAGCGCGTGAGTCTTACGACACTAAATTCCGACCACCTTCCCGTTCCATTTCCATTCAAAATGACTTTCGCTTTAAGCGTGATAAACATCTTCAGGAATATGGGGGAACTGTTTGGAAAAATGCATAAAAACCTGAGACTAAAAGAATAGAAGGAGCAGCGGCACTGAGTCAGCAGTTTTAAAGTATCCTCCCTCCCCTAACCCACCCCAACCTCCTATCCCCCCCGCAATATGTTTTCATTAATTGGAATAATAGATGTGTCCGTTTTTATGGTACTCGGAATATGGTTATTTTTTTCCTTTGGTGTTTTGTATTATCTGTTGTTTCTACATAACCTTATTTGAAGGGGTAATTTGCAGCCCATTGCTGTATATCTGACCTTAAGTCGAAGTTTAATTTTCAAATACATTTTCCTTTATATTTTCATAGGATTAGCTTTAGTTTATTTTTAATGTCATTTAGGAATGGTTTTTTGAATGTGTATTTTTGTCTGTGTTATCAGTATCAAATATGTGATGTATTAATTTGTAGATCATTTCATCGTATTTAAAAATATTATTTTTATATATTATTTTCCCTTTTTGTTTGTATTTTTCTCTTTTTTCATGAGTGGTGTGGGACGGCCATTGTTATCCTTATCTAAGCCCAACCTTTTGAAGAATCTGTTCCACTACTGAGCCTTTATCACACTTACTATTATTTATTGAGCTGAGGGACATCACTACCTTTTCCTCTTATCTGTCCTTCTGTCCTTAAATGAAAGTTGCAAAAAAGGCATTTTTACCTGTCGTAGCAAGTGACGATGCTGTTTCATGACTGAATAGACGGAATATGCTGCTGTAACAAGGACGCCACTATCTCCTCCTTGTTCCGGTTTTACGTCACGAACTCCCTTTTCTACCAAGGGCTAGGACGGTTTCCTTTTTGCGAAGTACTTGTTTTGGAAGATGTAATCGTTACCCTGAGTACATGCCCTTGCTAACCTCAGACTGTGACGGGGTGCTAACCCTCGACCTGACGCCTCAAAGTCGCGGAAGCTAGTTACTCAAAAGGTTGGCTAGTTAAAGTCAGAACCTCCCTAGATAGTAATTCAAAATTATCCAGAGTATATTCTCTTTCTTCTTTCTTTACATGAATACTTCCTCCATGTTCCCCTGCGTGTTGTAAAAGTTGACTAAATGGGGTGTAGTGAGGGGACTGGGATTCCTCTCCTCTGTATTTTCTTCCCGCAATGAGTCAAGGTATATTGCTTTGACTCAGCCACCTCCCGTATATGGGGGAATGTGGTTCTTGTATATAGATAGATAAATTATATAGCTCAATGGATCCAGCACCTGACGTCCACTAAGGAAGTCTCGCATTCAACTTTAAAAGGTAGATTATGCAGCATTTCATTGCTAAGATCGTTTAGAGGATAATGAGGAAAGGGTTAGTTAGCGTCTCTAGTGTAGTAGTAGACCCTATCAGCTCCCTTTACAGAAATTTGTAAGGAAAATATCAAATAATTCAGTTTTTCTGTCTTTTTTTTTTAAGCTAGAGAATAGTAGTAACTTGCCTATTTTCTTCTTTGAGCTGACGCTATACATGTTTCCACCATTGGCCTGCTAAGTTAGTAGAGTCTAGGAACCGGTAAAAACTGCATAGGAAAGCTGTCGTGGCCTGCTACAGCTTGGTCTAGGACTTGACAGACACTGCTTAAGAAACTCCCGTGGTTTGATGGAATAGCTGGTCTGCGATAAAAAAAAAAAAAAAAATTCAAGTCCTCGTTCCTTGACGAATATGCAGGATTTTCCCATTAGTCACATCGAAGTTGTGGAAGGGAGGATAGTGACGTCTTTGGTCTTTTATACTCTGCTAATTCAGCGGGTATAACGAGTCCACAAGTAGTAGTCGCCGTGGCTCAAGCGGTATCGTCCGCGACTCTTAGGCGCCAGGTTGAGGGTTCGCGCCCCGTCACGGTCTGAGGTTAGCAAGGGCATGCACTCAGGGTAACGATTACATTTGCCAAAACAAGTCCTTCGCAAGAAGGCAAGCGGCCTAGCCCTTGGTAGAAAAGGGAGTCCGTGACGTAAAACCGGAACTAACTTACTAACGAGTCCACAAGTGGATATGAATGTATATTTTTAGAGTCAGTGGCACTATGAGCTCTTTCTGGAGCCAGTACTGGCACTTTGAGCTCTCTCTGGACCAAATGGCATTATAACCTCAGGCTTATGAATAGACTCGCGTGTACTTTTCCTGATGCTCTGCAACTAAATAATGAAAATCAGTCTCCTTGTACATACAATGCATTAGTAAGTGAGGACTTCGCGTTTGCGTCAAGGAAAAATTGTGAACTCGAACTTTGGTTGGTTTATTATGGCAATTCTGTCCTTAGTCCACCAAACCCCTGAGTTTACGCCCTTAATTGCTTTAATTGAAGACACACACGCACACACACACATACGCGCTCGCGTTTGCACACACATGCGCATACACGCTCATAAACATGTATGCCATGAATGACTGTTTTGATTACTTCAGATCTAAGCTTTATCTCGGCATGAACTAATAGTACGACTTCTTCATAACAGAAGCTCTGCCCATGTTCCTATTGGTTTACTGTTTTTCACTAGCCTTTTGGTGGTTCCTGATGTTTTGCTTGAGCCTTACGGTCGGATTCCCTTCCTGACACCAACCCTCTCCATTGTTCCGGGCTTAGGACAGGCACCACGTTGAGTTGCTTGCTCACCCAGTGGTTTGATTCATAAACTGATAACATAATTTTTTATTTTTTTGTAATATGTGTCATACTAGTCCCCATTTAGGGGTGGACACAGCCGCATTGACGCTGAGGAATTAGAGCTGTATGCCTTTCCCAATGTCCTGCAGTCAATATTAGCCATATTTAATACCTTATTTTCATTATTCTTTTGTGTGTTTAATGGTACCCAAAGTCGCGTTGGGAGTAAATTATTAATGATCACAAGGGAGGGCTTTTGAGAGGTAAGCCAGCACCCTTGTGTTAAAACTCTCTCTCTCTCTCTCTCTCTCTCTCTCTCTCTCTCTCTCTCTCTCTCTCTCTCTCTCTCTCTCTCTCTCTCTCTCTCTCTAAGTAGTATGTATTTGGAATTCAGAAATCATGTAGCGGTGTTCAGTAGGCCTGGTAAAAGAGACAATGTATCATCTATAAATAACTAAAACTTCATTTCGGTATTTACAACGGCATTATATCGTGATGAACATAAATATTAGTTATTGTGAAATAGATTCTCTCTCTCTCTCTCTCTCTCTCTCTCTCTCTCTCTCTCTCTCTCTCTCTCTCTCTCTCTCTCTCTCTCTCTCTCTCTCTCTCGTCTCTCTCTCTTCTGCTCGACTACATCCGCCGCTACCGCCTCACCCGCTGGGATACTGGTGGTGCCACACACGCTCGTGGGGGTACTGTAGATCACATTCTCACAGCTGGCCTTGTGGAACCTAATGTCTCCTGCTCTTCTATCCCTTCTCTCTTTTCTGACCATGTTGCCCTTAGCCTGAAATACTCCATACTTCAGACTCCAGCTACCCTCTCCCATCACAGCACCCGCATCTCTATCCCTCCCAAATACTGTCCCACTTATATTTCCTTTATCTCTCACCTCCTTCCCACTTTTGATCTCCTTTCTCCAGACAGCTTATGCAACTCACTGGTGGATTCTACACATGACTTCTACACGCATTATGTTCTCAGACCACACGTTCCACGTCGCCCTGAGGCCCATTCCTGGACTTTGGATCAGCGTATTGCCCAGGCGGAAAGGACAGCTGTGGATGCTGGACTCTCCTTTCAAAGACAGCCCACCCCTGACCACCTGCACCAATATCAGTTGGCGAGGGATGATCTAGTTGTCCTGCAGAAGTGTGTGCACACGGAGTATTGGCAGAAATTTACTGATAGTATTAACCATCAGACTAGCGCTGGGACTATGTGGCATCTTATAAGGAAGGCTGTCAAGAAGAAACCCACCTGTGCTCTACACCACAGTCCACTTGAGTACGCTCAGGACCTCATTACTACCTGGTCAGCACAGTCACAAACTTGCAACCTTCCCGGGAACGTTCAAGAGGCACTCTCCACCCACCGCAGTGTTCGTAACCTCCGCCTAATGGGTGCATTACTACAGACGGATGAAGAGGATGACATCCCATTCACAGAGGATGAACTACGACGTGCTCTTGCTAGGA
>JAXCGZ010003822.1:32500-40000 GCA_037179515.1 Halocaridina rubra
AAATTATATTACATAATTACATACTATGTTAATTATGACAAATTTCTGCCCCCTCAGCAGTTGAAAAGAGTAATCATCAAAGGTTCAAGAACATCATTCGGTCATGCTTGAGAACTTTCGTCGAGATTTTTCTCTTTTTTTCGCTATATAAGACTCAAGAGTTTTCTTTAAAAAAAAAAAAAAAAGAGCTGCGAGGTGGACATTTTTGCCTTTTATCGATGTCCGGGCTATTGAAGGTGTTCCACTATTAGCGCCATATATCTAATAATATGTACTCACTGGGCTTGCTGAGTTCAGCAGGGTTATATACTATATATGGAATACCATTATCCTCTTCCTTCAGAAAAAGCATCAGTAGGAACCAATTTGCGGAGTCGAACGCTTATCCTCTAGGGCAGTAACACGGTGCTATTTCCACTCATCCACCAGATCTGTATATGTATATGCTTTGTGGGTATTAGGGCGTGTCGTTTCTTGGAGAGAGAGAGAGAGAGAGAGAGAGAGAGAGAGAGAGAGAGAGAGAGAGAGAGGAGAGAGAGAGAGAGAGAGAGAGAGAGAGGAGAGAGAGACTCCCTTCACCCCAAACGAAAGTGCGAAATTGGATTGGGTCCTTGTACATATATATGCAGTATATATAGAGTCGCATCAATGCTTAATTCTAAGAGCCTTCTGCTGGGTCACCATGGTAAGGAGAAAGAGAGGAATAGCGGTTCAGATACCATTAGAACTTGAAATAATTATTTGATAATATATTGTTGTTGTTTTGCGGCTTCTTTCTTTTCAATACTTAGAAGGGAGTGATAGCAGTCCCCTGTCTCAAAATGTTCAAAATCGACTAATTAAGTATCTTTTAAACTTATTTGTATATAAATATTTCGATTTATTTTATATCCAACTGATTACATTGTTATGGTTTTTTATTTTATTATGAATTTTGCCTTTTATATTTTTTTAGACTTAAACTTTTAAATTTAAAACTTTGGATCGAGTAATGAGAGAATTGGTGCTTTGATTGAGGTAGGTCTCGTATCACACAAAATGAACTGGAGGGTACTACTCTCATGCCCAATATAATCACAAATAGTGTTCTTAGTGCAGATACACTTAGGCCGCTTTCACACCAAAGTGGCACGTCACACGTGGCATGCCGCGTGGCACGCCAGTTGAAAATGAACATTCTGAAATATATGAAATCTTTCACACAGAAGTGGCGTGGCACATGGGACGATTCACGCCACTTCTGTATGAAAGGATTCATATATTTCAGGATGTTCGTTTTCAACTGGCGTGCCTCGTGGCATGTCACGTGCTACGTGCCACTTTGATGTGAAAGCGCCCTTAAACTGGGGTAAATTTACTCCTGAGGGACAACTTTCTTGATTGCAGTAGGGTAAATCTTGACACGAATAATGAAGCAATTACTGATTCTGATGACTGAAAACCTGTATCTATTAACTCGAATAATTAAATCGAATCGAATTATTACAATTTCATTAACAAAAAAATAATAATATTTTTCTATAAATTAGCAAGTCCCGAGCATCAAGATTTTCATGAACGGTTTGTTTGCTTAAACTTTATTGTTTACTCTTTAAGACCTATTTCAGCGTAGGAGGTCAAATTGTAGGAGTAAACAGGATAAGAGGGTAAATTACATGAAGAAGGTTCAGAACTTCCTTTGAGTCTTGCAGTCTTACACATTATGGAGATAATGTGGATATTACATACAAACAGACGGACTTGCAATAACACATACAATCACATAGGATTAATTTCAATCATATAGGATTTATTTCAATCACATAGGATTTATTTGTATTTCTTTCCAAAAAGAACCTTTTTAAAAATTATTTGTTGGAAACTATCAGGAAATGGAAACACATTAAGACATTGAGTTTTCGACAATATTAATTAATATGCCATCTGCGAGCGTTTTTATTGACTCTTTGATTCAGCCAAGCGTTCGGTATCTACTGAGTGTCCAGTTACGGGGACTGTTCAGCATATATTGTTTTAATGTTCTTTTTCACTCTCCATTATTTATATGTTTATGTATATTTTATGAATCTTCATCATTTTCTTTATAACTGTGTTTTTGTTATTTCCTGAACAATGTCATTAGTCTTTATTTAAAATATTTTAGTCCAGGAAAGAATCTCAAGATCGTAATCCAAATGCATAAAAAAAAGCCCATAAATATCTCGTTTATTTACCTACTCTTAGATATTTTTATTTGCTTTTATGTTTAATAAAACAAAATAGTTGACTTAATGCTTGATAATTCTACCACTCATAGTCATTTATTTTTCCTCATTTGTAATTTCCCACAGGCGAATATACGACTATTGTTTAATTTTCTGCTCATCGGCTCAGCATGTGCCGACCTACAACAACCTTCACCTAATCAGGGGTACAGTATCCCTCCAGGAGGCCAGGGCCCCTTCAGTAATAACATCAGAGGTTTTGATAGGCCACAACCACATCCCACTTCCCCTCAAAACATTGGCGCTGGACCGAATTCATTTTTGGATGCTGGTGCTGCTAACAACTTCAATGGAGCACCAGCTAGTTTTGGAAGAGGAGATCAGGATAGGTTTGCCAAGGATCAAACTGGTTTTCTTATTGATAACCGTGATGGTTCTTCACGAGGCTTCAGTAGCGCTTTTTCTGTAACCCCTTTACCTCATAATAGACAGCATGGTGGCCCATCACAGCAGTTCGGTGTTGCTTCTGCTGCCTCTGCTCGTCCTCCGACTGGAGTTTATGATAGACCATCACAGGAGATCGGTGTTGCTTCTTCTGCAACTTCTCGTCCTCCTTTGGGATTGTATGATCGCCCATCACAAGACCTTGGTATCATTTCCAGTGCCTCTCCTCGCCCTTCCACTGGAGTGTTTGGCGGACCATTACAAGGATTACAAGGTCCCTCTCTGGCCTCTCCTCGCCCACCCACTAGAGCATATGATGGTCCATCGCAAAGATTTGCTGCTCCATTTATCCCTCCTGCCAACAGCGTGCAAAATCAGCTCAGATCTCCTTTTGGCAATCAGAATGCTGCTTTGAGAAGAGGATCGCCTGTGGAATCTATCAATGGGGGATTTCCTGCCGAATTTTCAAATGATTTTACATTAGAAGTTGATGACGATTTTGTTGTAGATGGTCGTGTTACGAATTCTGAATTTCCCCAAAGCCCTCGGCATGACCTCCCAATTAGTAGACTTAATCCCCAGGGTTTCTCCAGTGAAGCAAGAAACATTAATGATTATTCGGAAAATCAAAATTCTCCTCAGGCATCACTTCCAAGCAATTCCTTTAGGGGTGAACTGCCAGTTCCTCCCAGTGCTGGTTACAGTGGACCAACAAGTTCTCCAAGACTTAACCATGAGTTGGTGCAAAGTGGCTCTAAAGGGGGTCTCTTCAGAGGACAACCTACAAACAATATTCAGAACCATAGCAACGGAGGAACGCCAACAAACAGTGTTCAGAACCATGGCAACAGAGGACCCAATTTTGGGTCAGAAGGTAGAAACTACAATAGCGCATCTTCTCGTCAACACACACCATCAGCAGCAGGCCAACGTCCAGTTAGTCAGCATTTTGACTTCGGTGAACGACTACCTCAGAGAGCAATTGGGGGTGCATATAATGGTGGACAAATCGAAACAACCCGGACAGGTACTGGATTCAATACAAATAGAAAAACCAATACTGCATTTTTGCAGCAAGCTGAGAGAGGATCAAACACCAACTTTGCTTCTGGATCAACTGCAGCCACTGGTATTTTCCTGTCAAATGAAGGAGCTGTACAAGGATATTCCCAAGGACAGCAATCTGGATCCTTTAGGGATACAAATAGGGATGGTTTTCCTGTTCCAGGAAGCATAAATGAGGGGACATTTGATCGTTTCAATACCAAACCATCTTCTTTGCAGCAACAGTCTTCTGCTGGATTCCAAGCTGGTGCACAGTCAAATGGTGGTAATAGCAATGTTTTTAGGAGCACTGCTGGAGATGAGATTGTTTTTCACGGACCAACAGGTAACGTGGGTCGAAATGCTGGGAATCATGCTGGCCAAAGCTCTGTATCGTTTGGAGAGGGAAACGGAGATTCATATAACAACCAACAGCTTTCTAATATTGGACAGCCTACAAGAAGGCCATTACAGAATGATATTAACTCTGTTGGATTCAGTAGACCTTCTACAAGGACTGAAGGACAGGGTCCATTTTCTAGTCAGCCCAGAGGGCAAAATGATTTTGGAGGATCATCAAGAGGCTATGGCAATAACAATCTTGCTGCTTCAAGTAGCACTGGAAGCAATATTTCTCATGGTTCTCCAGCTTTCAGGGGTCTTGCAGGTAATGATTTCCATAATCCAAGAGAATTTGGAAATAATGATCCTTTTGGCGCTAGAGGCTTTGTGGACACCCGTGAGGATTTCACTGGAAATCCTTCTGCCAACTATGGAAAATAAAATTTTAAATATTTCATTCATGCATTAATATCTGAACTTAATGTTAAGATAAATTTATATTATTACCACATAATATTAACATAAAGCATACAAAATAACGACTTTGTTTGAGAACCCTATTGATATTTTGCTTATGTATGTGTGTAATAGGTAGATAGATAGATAGATAGATAGATAGATAGAAGATAGATAGATAGATGGATAGATAGAAGATAGATAGATAGATAGATAGATAGGTAGATAGATAGATAGATAGAAGAAAGATAGATGGATAGATAGATAGATAGATAGATAGATAGATAGATAGATAGATAGATAGATAGATAGATAGATAGAGAGAGAGAGAGAGAGAGAGAGAGAGAGAGAGAGAGAGAGAGAGAGAGAGAGAGAGAGAGAGAGAATCTCTCAAAGCAGTGAAATTTGAAGCAACTTGAGTATGGTTCCTATCCAATATGCGTACCCAGTAATTACCAGATAAACTGCGTCACAGTATCTCTTAAAAAAAAAAAAAAATGAAGGACTAGAAAGAATATTTATTCATCTGTTTTTCATTTCCCTGTTATTTAGTTCGGCTTGGAAATGTTTTTAAATGCGTCATTTCCACATTTGATTGATTATGTGCGTCGAAGATGTGATAGTAGGTGATATAGTTTTTATTACTGTAACTTCCAATTCTTGCATAATGAAGATATATATATATATATATATATATATATATATATATATATATATATATATATATATATATATATATATATATATATATATGTAAATATATATATATATATATATATATATATATATATATATATATATATATATATATATATATATATATATCGATAGGCTTTATGGATTCTGTTTAAGTATGTATGTATGCAGCTTTCTGAGCATATAGCTATGTATACGTATATGTGTGTATAATGAATATTCCAAGAAAACGAGTCAATGGAACAAGAGCATATACCTTTAAATAGCAATGTTTTGCTCTGTGAATGTGAAATGGCCAGAAATCCTGAAGTTTATAAACTCACTTCCTCTCTCCTTCAAGGAATTAAAAAAAAAAGGCCCCTTTCCACATAACCTTTTTGTTTTTTGCCCCCTTCTCCAGCCTCATTTCCCCTTTTTTATTCTCCTCCTCCATCTTCCAAAATTCTCATGAAACTCTTCAAAAGAAAAACCTTTTTCTCATTCGAAATATTTTTGGTATTACAAACATCCCTTTTTTGAAGCTTACGGCCTACCTTATCTCACCAGAAATATGGGGTCCCTCCAACCCTTACTCAATAAGATTTACCCTCATGAACAATGTTCCCATTGCCCCTCCTCTTGGAGTTGGTGGAGGGTGAGGAAGTAATGGTTGAGTGAGGTGGTGGGGGAATATTATACGCATGTACGCCTTCGATTCACGCCCCCATAAATGGAATAATGATAAGACGGTGTTTTGGGGTCCTCGGTTTTCTACTTCTTATTTACAAGAAGAAACTGAAGGAATTAGTTCAGTTGATATACGGACGGGGAAGGAGGAGGAAGGTTTCTGCTTGTTGTACGAACCAGATTTTTGTTCCAAAGGAATTTTTTAGTTTTTACTTTCGTTTTTTTTTGTTGAAATTACTGCCCACGTTAATTAATAGCTGTGATGTGAATCTTTTAGTGAACTGTTGTTGACTATTTGCATACTAAATAATTTTATAACAATAATTTTATATGGATAATGACTATTTAGTTTATTTATTTATTAGCTACAGATTTCTTTTGTTGTGATAAAACCAGATTGTAATCCATGATTATTTAGAATTTTTTTTTATTCTAATATTCTGATTTCTGTTTTACTATTCATTGTATTTATTTGTTTATTCATTTATTTATACAATCCTTCATCTAGTTTTGCTTTATTTCCCTATTTATTTATCATTTGGTCATTTATTACATTTTGAATCAACCGAGTGCCTGAGTGAGGGAACTGGCCAATAACTAAATAAGTAATGCGAAATAGAAAAACAAAATATATTCAAGGATTGAAAAATATGTTAGCAACTGTATCTGTATGTGTGTGTCTATATATATATATATATATATATATATATATATATATATATATATATATATATATATATATATATATATATATATATTCGTTGTGTTATTTAATGGGCTTCTCCTTCCATTTTAGACTGTATGTTAACTGTTCAGTGTTATTAATATATGCATATGTGTGTTTATACATATATATATATATATATATATATATATATATATATATATATATATATATATATATATATATATATATATATATATATATATATATATATATATATATATATATGCATGCGTGTATGCATGTATGTATACGGTTTATTCTGCATATATATATATATATATATATATATATATATATATATATATATATATATATATATATATATATATATATATATATATATATATATATATATATATAGTAATTAAAGCAATATTTATTGATTTTAAGATTAAAAGTGGAAGATGATCCCCCTGAGATCTGTGGAAAGATGAAAATGAAGTCAACGTTTTCAGTGTGTCCCAATATGCTGAAAGTGAGTATGAATTAATGTTAATAACTTCCTGTACATAGACTGTATTCACCTGGTCTTTCATCCTTTTTTCACTGGTAAAGCTTCGCTTTGAATGACAATATTTTCCAGTAAAAAATCAGAATGAAAAAACAATTCTCTCATCAGTTGATGTAATAGCACAGCTTCAGAGTAGAATATATATTATGATAAGATAGCAGACATTTATACGAAAATCACATTTGAAAAAAATAAAGCTCTTTCGTCATTGGAATAAGCTTTTCTTGCGCTCTATAATTCCATAACAGGAATGTGGAGCTTTGTGTCTTGCAGTCTTGAGTATAGATGATGAGGAAAGAGCTTTTGAAGTATTAACATATCGGAGTAGAAAGGAAAAATAACCCTATTTCTAAACTGAAAGATATTCTGCATATCCAGTCTCTTGCTCTAAAATAAATAAATGAAGCAAT